>JAABKJ010007545.1:276889170-277198538 GCA_011634705.1 Andricus grossulariae
TTGCTTGAAAATATAACATTTTGTTGCCTTTATTGAATAAAAAATCTTTTTTGGGTGAAAATTGAACTTTTGTGCAAATTCTTCTTTTTGATTTAGAAATTCAGCTCTTTTGGTACAAATTTAATCTTTCTTGGTTAAAAACGCAACTACTTGCTTGAAAATGAATCTGTTTTGGTTGAGAATGCAACCATTTTGATGAAAACTCGTTTTTTTTTTGTTAAATTCAAGAGTCTTTGATTTAAAATGAAAAACTGTTCTTGCTTAAAATACAAATTAGTACATTGTTTGTTGAGAATTCATCTTTTTTGGTTGAAAATGCAACTGCAAGGTTGAAAATACAACGGGTTTGCAGAAAATTATTTTTTTTATTGAAAATTATTTTTTTTTTTGTAATGAAAATTTAACGATTCCCTTTTTGGTTAAACATTCATCTTGTAAGTTTAAAAGTTTAGCTTTTTGGTTGAATATTTTTGTATTTTGTTGACCATTCTTTGGTATAGAATCAATCTTCTTGGTTGAAAATTCAACTATTTGGTTAAAAATGTATGTATTACACTGAGAATTCTTTTTTTTTAGAAAATTAATGTTTTTGTTTAAAAATTCAATATTTTGTTGAAAGCTCGTCTTTTTGGTTGGAAAATGTACCAATTTGGATGACATTTTGTTGTGTTTATTAAATGAAAAAACATGTTTGGGTGAAAATTTAACTCTTGTGCAAAGTCTTCTTTTTGATTTGGAAATTCAGCTCTTTTGGTACAAATTTAATCTTTCCTGATTAAAAATTCAACTTTTTGGTTGAAATGAATCTGTTTTGGTTGAGGATGCAACAATTTTGGTGAAAAATTCAACTATTTTGTTAAAAATTTAACGGTTTTGTAGGAATTTTTTTTAAATCAAAATTTAACTATTCCATTCTTGGTTAAAAATTGATCTTGTTATTTTAGAAATTCAACTATTTGGTTGAATATTTTTGTATTTTATTGAAAATTCGTCTTTTTTGGTACAAAACCAATCTTCTTGGTTGAAAATTCAAGTATTTTGTTAAAAATTTATGTATTATTTTGAGAATCTTTCTTTTTTTTCATAGAAAATTAATCTTTTTGTTTGAAAAATTAACTTTCAGGGATTTCTACTTATGAAAATAAATTTGAGAAAGTTGACAAGTCTAAGGAATCAAAAGCGGATAGGAAGCACGTTTTCTACATAGTCATTTGCATCGGGTTTTAAACCATTTTTTCTCTAGTATTTTATTCCTCAGACTTGTCAATTTTTTCAAGTGTATTTTTATAACTAGCCAGCACTAAAATGTCCAAAATACTTTTAAGGCTCAGTTACATAAATATATATATTTTTTAAACACAACTGAGTATTTTATAAAGTTACTGCATTTACATTTTTTATTTTCTAGCGATATCAATATTTGTTGTAGTGTAATTATATTAGCTGAAAGTCCTCACATATATCAGAAATTATATAAAAAAATTTCAATATTTGAAGAATCATTAAAAATTTGCCAAGAAAAAGCAGAGAATTAGAGTTGAACTCTTGAGTTTGATTATCCCATACCAATGTTGTATGCATTATCAACCTTATTTTTTTAGAAAGACAATAAATTATCACGAAAATTATTTATATCAGATAGTAATTTTTAAATTAAATTTGTACAAGAATTTTTAAAAAGCCAAAAAAATCATCCCTTCGATAGATTGAAGCAATTTAATATTGCTACGTGAAGCAATATTTCTCTGACGCTCGTTAAATCTGGGAAATGGGATGAAAGTGCACTTACAGTTCCGCACGTATCTCGATCTCCATTGAATAAAGTACAAGCAATTCTCACTACTTCAGCCTCCATTTTGCAGATGCCGGGAAAAACATCTGGGTGGAGAGGATTTGTGTAAGAAGCGATACTGTAGACATTGCCCATTAGGCGACTGAGATCTTTGTCGTTTTTGTAGACTGCTCCAGACACTTTTCCGTTTTCCCAGTCAAAATCGCCTGGAAAATTCAATATGTTAATAACGTTAAGCATATATTAAACACAATTAAAAATATTTTAATATATTAGAAGGCCTAGTTCTCACCTAATTGAGTACATTGCTCAACAAGTTTTAAGACTTGTTCGGAAGTGAAACCCTCTTTAGGAAGTGTTACAATAAATGGAACATTTTTGACTCTTCGCACGCATTCTTCTTCAAAATCTGCATTTATTTTTGTCAATTCTTTGTCGATTTTATCACGAACAGCTGGTATGTAACGAGCTAATTTAAGTCCTTTTTTCTTCACTCGATCTACGAGACCTTTGAATCAGAATTAAATTAATATTTTAGCTGCTCTCGAAAATTAAAAGGAAATCGAGGGGTTAATTACTCCTGCAATTTGGTGTACACTCTCTCTTATGCAATCCTTTACAATCCCTTGCAATCCCCCTTACGAAAAAATATTATAAGAAATTCAGTATAGGTCTAATGATTTTCCTATAATGAATTTTTATAATTTGTTCGCGATTCTGAAATAATCATTATAGAAAATCATCCAAACAAAATCAGGATAGAAATAAATGATCTTAAAATATTGAAGGAATTGATGCAAAAAAATAGAGAAACTACAAATGGATGGTTTATTTACTTAGCGTATGATTTAAAATTATTTGAAGAGATTTTACAGAATTCCATAGATTTCATGGAATTTTACAGAATTTCAAGAGCTAAAAGATTTCAAATATCAATGAATTTCAAGCAATTTCAGAGAATTTCCATGGATTATAAGCGATTTCGTCAGAATTCACCAAAAATTCACGTGATTTCAAAGATTTCCAAACATGTCATGAGATTTTAAGGGATTTCAAAATATTTAGAAGGACCTTCGTTATTTTGAGTCTTTTAAAAATATTTTATGGGACTTCCAAACATTTTCGGGTATTTTAAGGGATCCCAATTTTTTTCTAGAAATTTGAACGGTCTTTTTTCAGATATTTAATGAATAAGTTTAATTTATATTCAAGGGATTTCAAATAATTTCTAGTTTTAATGGATTTTTAAATTTGTCAAAGATTTCAATGAATTTCAAGGGGTTTTAAAGAATCTTGGAAGATTTAACCGAATTTCCCAAAATTCCACAAGATTTAAGGGATTTTATAGTACTTCTGATTATTTAAAGATTTTAACAAAATTCAAAAGGAGCTAAAAAATGTCTTGGGAATTCTACGGATTTTAACAGATTTCATAAAAATGCACAAGATTTGAAAGATTGTCAAACATATCAGGAGATTGTAAGGGATTCCAAAGGATTTCGAAGGACCGCCACTGATTTTAAGGTTTTTAAAGAGATTTTAGGGGTTTTCCAAACACTTCAACTAATTTTAAAGAATTTCATCGGTTTTCAAGAGATTTAAAAACAATTTCCGCGGATTTACAAAATTTAAAGGGATATCAAAGATTTTCTCGAGATTTTCAAAGATTTAAAGATATTTCTAGGGAACTATGATCAATAAATAAATTAAATTAAATTTCAAGGGATTCCTAGCGATTCCAAATATTTTAAGAGATTTTATGGTATTTCAAGCAATTTCGCACGATATAAAGGGTGAATTAATTATTTTTATGGATTTTTACAATTTCACAAGATTTAAATGATTTTATTAAATCTCCAAGGATTTAAATAGATTTCAAAAATATCTAGGGATTTAAATGTTTTTTTTTGTAGAGAACTTCAATGTATAAGTTAAATTTAATTTACATTCTTAAGAGATTTCTTATGATTTCGTCAGATTAGATAAAAATCTTACGTAACTTGAAAGATATTCAAGCATGTCAGGAAATTTTAAGGGATTCCAAAGGATTTTGAAGGACCTTCACGGATTTTAAGGCGTTTAACAAGATTTTATCACATGACCAAATTTTCTAACTAACTTTTCCCACGGATTTCAAGGATTTTGAAATATTTAAAAAGCTTTTAGAGGATTTCCAAAAATTTCCAATTTTTTGAGGATTTTAAGAGATTTCCAAAATTTGAAGGGACATTAACGAATTTTTTAAGATTTCCAAAGATATTAAGCGACTTCTAGAGAACTGTGGAAAATAAATGAAATAAAATGAAATTTCAAGGGATTTCTAGCGACTCTAAAGATTTCAAGGGATTTTAAGGTATTGAAAGGAATTTCCCGAAATTTAAAGCATTTTATTAAATATCCAAGGATGTCAAGGGGTTTAAAAGATTTCTCTGGATTTAAACGTTTATTTTTCATAGGAAATTAATTAATAAGTGTAACCAAATTTATATTCTTAACGGATTTCCAACGATTTATACTTATTTTAATGGATTTTTACGTTTTCCAAATATTTCAAGGGATTTTAAGGTATTTCAAGGAATTTCACAAGCTTTAAAATATTTGATCAAATCTGCAAGAATTTCAAAAATTTCTAGGATTTTTTGGAGAGAACTTCAATGAATAAGTTTAATTTAATTTATATTTAACGGATTTTAAATGATTTCTATTTATTTTAATGGATTTTTACGATTTTCACAGATTTCAAGAAATTCCAAAAGATTTAATGTATTTTATAGAACCTACAATTATTTCAAAGACTTCAAAGAAATTCAAAAAGGGTTAAACTATTTCAACGGAATTCTACGGATTTTAACAAATCCCAAAGTTTCTAGTTGATTTAAAAATATTTCTAAAGGTATCAAGGGATTTCAAGAGATTCTAAAGGATTTTCATATATTTCAACGAAATTTTAAGCGATTTTTAAAGATATCAAGGGAATTCACAGATTTTTTATGTGTAAAGTTGATTTGTATATTATTTTATATTTACAAAAAAAATAGTTGTGTATTATGTATTATAATGCTGATTCTCCTATAATCGTTTTCAGGGTGGCCACTATTTTCAAATTTTTTGTCTCCCGGCTTTCTCCCGATTCTCCCGGTAAATATTCGTGATTTCTCCCGGTTCAGAAAAAATATATACTTGATAAGCATCAGCAACCTTTTTTGCAAGAAATCTGTTGACTTTAAATCATATAAACAATTTAAAAATCCGTTATTAAACCAATTTTTCAATATTATGTTTTAAACATTTTTTAAACAATAAACTGCAATGTTCACGAAACGTCGGCAAGTTTCGTAGTTTTGCACACGATTGAAACCCGAAAAAGCTTTAAATTTAAGAATTTAAATTCCTTCTACTTATGCACACCTTATTGGGCATAAAACTACAGTATCACAAACTGAAGGTAAATGCTCGCTATTAAAGGTTTCTTACAGAACGTTTGTTAACCTTGTTGACTCGGGAGAGGGTGCGTGGAAAAAACATGGGTGGAATTTTTCTTATTATTGTTTTAAAAAGTTTATTTCACATAAGTTCTGCAGAAATGTTACAAACGTTCTATAACAAAACAAGTAACATTTCTGCGACAGCGTTACTGGGTCAAATAAAAGTTTTGTCAGCGCTAAATAATAGCTATAGAACAAGGTTAAATGAGTCATTTCAAATTAAAATCTTTTCCCAAGAACGAAAGTTAAGGTCTAGCTTATAAAGGCAAACTGCGGACTTTCGCTACTTCGGGCTCTGGTTATAATGTAGAGATTGACCAAATATTTCCCTAGCTACTCATGGGAACAAAATGAGTTCATTGAAAAATCAAGAACAAAAAAACCCATGGAGAGTCGGCAACGATCCCTCTGAAAAAAGCATCTTCGCCTGAGAACATGGAATTTACTGAGGGAACCTTAGATCAACTTCGGAATCTCTAAGTGGAGAACCATCTGGGAGCAGCTCTGGCATAGCGGGAGGTAGGGACTTAGGTGGACCTGCGTGCGATGCTGATGCCGGGGGGTCAGACCAAAGGATAAAACCACGACGAGCTACATTTTCGGGAGCTGCTAGGAAGAGGTTGAGACGCCAATTGTTAAATCATTCAGGCACAACAACCAGCCAAATGGGGACTCCAAAGAGGCCTTATTCTGATAGCAGCACACCGTACGAAATCAGGGAACAGAAGATGCGAATGAGAGGTCCAACTGTCTCTTAAAGCCACGCTCTTCAAAGTCACCTGAAAGTGGCCATAGTCATCGAGGGGTTCCCAATAATCAAACATGATTACGAGCAGGTCAAGGCAATTGAAGCGGCACTGGATACAATCGACGTGGTGCAACCTGGAAAATAATGAAAGGTCATCGATGTCAAGGAGGGTAGTCAGGCTACCCAACTTGTAATAACTGCACATACAGGAATGATCCAAATTCTCAATAATATCGACTTCAAGCCTCAATATAAATTGAAGAGGATCAATATGAAGATCCCCTTAAGCATCAAAGTTACGCTCGAAGACAGAACTCCGAATCTGTTTTCGGAAGAGATGGAGGAGACAACTGGAAGTTAAAATGGACACTAGATATCGCCCTTCCAGTCTGGATTTCACCCAGATAAACCTTCACCACGTTAAAGGAGCGTCTGCTATCTTCAGCAGACGTTTGACAGCGGTACAAAAGGCATTTGCATTAGACAAGAACCTTGCACTTACAAGGCAAACGTCAGAGACTTAAGTAACAAGAGCGGATCAGTCATCTATGATACTTCCATAGAAACACCTAGGGCAGCACTTCATGTCAGAGGCGATATTAAATTTATTGAATTACTAAAGTTCTTTTCTAGAGACTTGGTGGAAATAAAGATCGAGTACCATTTAGGAGGCAGGCGCCAACCTATGGTGATTTGCTCAGCGTGCCTACCATTTGACTTGCAGGCCCCAACAGTATCTGGAGAATGGAGAAATCTGATGGACTACTGCTGCGTTAAAGGGTGGCCATTGCTCATCGGATGTAATGCTAACGCACATCATTCTACTTGGGGTAGTAAGGACACAAATCACAGGGTTGAGTCTTTATTAGATTACCTCTTAACTACTGATTCACAGTCTGTAACGTAAGAGCGTAGCGGCGATTACTCACAGGAGATACATCGCAGACATGTACCTTTTTTCTGATATAGATGGAATCCTTGCTGTTTTCGCAATCCGATCAGTAAGGCGTCTAGTCTCCCCCAGCATCGATAATTGCCTGGCACCTCTGAGACATGCTTTCATCAAGATTTTTGGTGTATTCTTTCGGAAACGACCTCCAAAATTTTCGGATTCATCGAGAGAGCTTATTCGAATTGCAGGGCCGGTTTCTACGAAGCTTAAGCTTGATTAAAGCCCAAAAATGTTCGATAGGATTTGCATCGGGTGACTGAGACGGTGAATTCAAAGTGACGTTGCCTTTTTGCTCTTTCCAGGACTTGCGCGCTCTACTCCGATGTTTTGGATCGTTGTCCTCTTCAAGGATCCAAAAGTCGAAGAAACAGCTGCTCTTTTTCATCCTGCGGAAACAGCAAGAGTGACCTCTATATTAGAAAAAAGGTACATGCCTACGATGTATCTCCTGCGAGTAATCGCCGCTACGCTCTTACGTGACATACTGTAACTCTTGAACCGGGGCAATACACCTACTTTCGTGACATCTAGGTATGGCGAGGTAATTGATTTGACCTCATGTTCGATAAGTATCAGCGAAGTGATCAAAGGATGGCAATTATCGTTGGATCCGTGCCTATCGGATCACAGAGAGATATGCTTCACCTTGACAGGCGATAGACCTAAGGCTCAAAGGTATAGAAACCCTAAAGCAAATGACTGGGATACTTATAGGGAGGATCTCAGCAGTTTGCTGGGCGCTATACCGGGCAGAATAAGGTTTAGCGAGCAAACAGAATTTGCTATCGGTTTCTTACAAAAAGGTATGCACAAAGCGTATGAGGAAAATTGCCCTCTTCGTATTAAGAAAGCAGACAAGGATGCACACTGATGGAATCCTAGACTTAAAGACCAGACAAAAGATACTCGACGCGTTTTTAACAGGGCTGAAAAGAATGAGGATTGGAACTTGAACAGGGCAACCTTAACAATATTTAATAATGAGATACAAAATGCCGTAAGGGACACTTAGAGGGGGTATTATAAGGGAATCGAGAATATACCTGACACTGCTAGACTTCAAAAAACCTTAAGGGGTAACTCATCATGTCAACTGAAGGCACTAATGTTGCCTTCGGGCGAAATGGCTGAGAGGACTGATGAAATCCTGAAGCACTTAATAAGGGTACACTTCCCGGACTTTGAGTTGGATTACACGAATGAGGGGGAGGCCCATGAGTCATACCCCTCAGGAGGAACAACTTTTAGATTCAAAATGAAATATTGGAAAGTAGCCAGTCGTATCGCCACTCATTCAAAAATTAGATAAGTAGTGAACAATGCAAACCATGTAAAGCTGCAGGAGATGATAAAATATTCCATGCATTCATTCATGAAGGATTTCAGTCCTTGGTAGGTCCATTGTGCGGCATCTTTCGGGCATGCTTAGCAATATGATACACCCCGTTAGTATGGAGGAAGGTTAAGGAAATTTTCATTCCAAAGCCGGGTAAGGATACCTACTACACGAAGGAATAGTAAGGAGCGGTATCATCCCATGGGTTTGGTGAGCAGAGGTGGGAGAAACAACCTCCAAGGGATCGTTAATGTTTGCCAAGCATACAAACTTTGATCTCTACCGTAGAGATGCGCATTGCTATTGTCGTATCACGTGTTACCACCACTCCACTGCCTGAAATTTGCTTCGAAACGTAACATACTGGAGTGGGACTCTCGCCTTCTTGGCGCGGACATAACACGTGACACGAAAACAGCAATGCGCATGTGCACGGAGGCGATAAAAGGTTTGCATACTTGGGAAATATTAAAGACCTCTTGATTGGGCGGAATTTCGAGACATTAATTTTCCATCACCAAAAAAGTGTAAAATCCGACCAAACGTGCCCATGAAATCATGCCATTGCACTTATACGGTCGAGTTTGACATACAATTAATAAAATGTTACATTTTTAAAGTTGATATTATTGAAGGTATTACCCAGAGGAAATTTGAGCGCAAATAAAAAAAAAATCTTGTGTGCGGACGTGGGTCTAATACGACCAAACGTGCCAAAGGTCTTACCCAGAGGAAATAAAATCAAAAATCGTATGTGCAGACGTGGGTCAAATTTTTATAAGATTATATGACCGGACATGTATGAGGTTTGACCAAACGTTTCCGTACAATAGCCTAAATCAAATGGTTCGAAACCATACAATCCAGGAGATATATGGAAAAAATGTTTTTAAATTTGCAATGAGCGGACGTGGGTGAAACTTGAAGAAATATATGACCCTTGTATTATATAGAAAGCACACTTTGCACGACCTTCCTATTCTTGGATTATCACATCCGGTTGATAAGATTGTACATTTGGTAAAATATTCAGGCAATTGACTTTCAGCAGGTTTCAGTAGCTTCGTTGATTGCTTCATATCTTTAATCACGGAAGTGGAAGATATTCTTCATTACTGGCAATAAACTCCAATTTTTTAACATCTGTCTCTTCATATAAAAAAGAATTGACTAACCTGCTTGATATTAAATTCAGCCAGTTCTTCATAACTGCATTCTTCGATACAGGCCTTAATCTCATAACAATGAAAGGGTGATTCTTGGTAGGTAAAGGAATGTACTGCGGCTGTCGAGCCACGTTGGTATCCTCGCGCCGCGTCACTCCCCTATAGTGGAGGATGGGACTTTGCATAGCCCGTTGCCTCATGACAGCTTTGGGGCCATCGGGAAATTCCCAAGGGTTGCCATTGACCCTTACCTCGACAGTGACAGTTCTGCCTAAATGATCTTCTTTTAATTAGCTGCTTCTTTCACTCAGAGTAACAAATATGTTCTAGTGTCTAACACTGGAATCCCGAACACTCAATCCTTTTAATTACTTAATTGCGGAGACGTGCTTCTGGCAAAGAAAACTGTATGATGCTAATATCAGAACGACATCCCAGGATGCCTCATCTAGCCAATATCGACTTATGAATATCGAAAGAAATTTTACGGGGTTGATGATGGTATAATCCTAACCTACAATAATGATATCCGAAACAAAAATTGCCCAGGTGAAAAATGTTGTAATCCGCAGGAGTTGACCAACGGCGCAGTACTGGCACAGTACAGATAATCGGCCAGTCGCCAAGTACTGGCTGATGGCTGCCTCTGTGATCGGGGCAGTACTATGCTGATAGTATAATTATTTACAGAAAGGAAAAAAATACGTTTAAAGATCTGGTGCATATTTTCTAAAATGTCAAAATACTAGAAACACGAGTAACGCGAAAACCATTTTTGTTTCCTGTACTTTGTTTCCAGAAAAAAATTCCAAGTTCCATCTTCATTATACATTAAAAATATTAAGATGAATATTTTAACTGCTTTTTAAAAATGACATTTTATGTCAATGTACACAGTTTCAAAATGGTCTAAAACGCGAAAAAAAGAAATATCACACGAAAAAAATTGTAATCGATTCTAATTATTTTATTTAAAAAGTCTTTTATATATAACCCCCTCTTAATTAATTTTTTTTACATCTACATAAAGTTGTATAATAACACAAAAAATCATTGAAAAGAGAGATAAAAATTTGTTGTTTTAACATTTTTAAGCTGTAGCTTGTGAGGATTGTTTTTCCATTTACTTTCAACTCCGTAGGTGGAGAGTAATAATTCAGACTAACGACTACTAGGCCATACTCGCAATCAATTTATATTTATTTTTTAAATGCCTTTCCTGTCATATGTTTCGAGTATAGAAATAGTGGGTGTCAACATTAACCAAAAATTTCAAATGAAATTTACATTTTTGAAATTTTAAATAATTTTCGAACAATATGCTGTTTCTGTCGTATGATGATAAAGGGATAAAGTGGATGCGTTCTAAAACCAAGTTAATGATCTTGTATAATTTTGAAAATTAACTGCGGCATTGCCGTACTCCAGCGATTTGCCAGTGTACAATCAGTACTGGTGTGCCGTTTGCCAGTACAGAACCGCTCCATTACCGGGCGCCAGCACCGCGACGCATTATCAGCCAGTACTGTTCCCGTTCCCATGCCCAGTACTGGGACTCCGGCAATCTGTAGTGGGCTAGTATTACACCAGTCCTGCATTTCCACCTGGGTAGCAGAAAAACATATTTTCACGGTATCGACGCATAAGCTTTATGAAAGAAACGTATTGAGGTTAATAATTTATAAGACTGTCTCTATCAGCAATTCACAGCAAGTCCGAATTTCTTCTTTCGCGGGATAAATACAGTTTATGAATTGCAAGAATATTCCTTTTTTATCAGATTTCGCAACGACGTGTTGTAAAAACTCAATTTTGTTATACCATTAGTTCCTTATAACTTTGACATAGTTATGTATTCCTGTAATTCATTCACATTTCAAGAATTTTTGCAGTACTGTATTATTTTTCAGCGAGATTTAGCAAATACTACGACTTTTTTCATTTCTTGAAAGTTCTGTATTCTTTTTGAACGATATTTGTCAATTGCTTTCACAATTTTGATTTCTCGACAGTGCTATCTTCTTGTTTAACAACATTTCTCAGTGCATTCAACAATTTCCGTTTCTTTCAACAATTATGGACTCTTGCCAATCTTGTACAGTGACTACCTTCTGTAATACATAAAACATGACATGAATGTTCTGACTTATATTTTTCGTGAGACTACTTGACTACACTGTGTAGCTTATTATCCATGACTGTCTGACCAAATAGATACAGTTTCAATCAAGTAAGATGAATTGTAAACCAAATAGTTCAATTGTTAAGTAAAAGTAACATTTTTTAACCGAAGAAGAAAGTTCCAAAACTTTCAGTTTAAAAAAGCAATTTGAAAACAAAGCAAAATTTCAGCCTCTGGAATTAATTCAACCAAGACGAATTTTTAAGCAAATAGATTCATTTTGTACCAACTTGTTGAATTTTCAAGCCAAACAGATAAATTTTCCACAGAACAGATCAATCTTTAACTACAATCATAAATGAATTGTGAAAACTTTTTAAACAGAACCTACATTTATACCAATTTTCAACGAAAAAGACGAATCTTCAACTAATAAAGATGACTTTTCGACCATACAAGGTGGCTTTACAATCCACAAGGAAGAAATTTCCAGAAACCAGTTGAATTTTCATTCCAAAAAGATGATATTTTTCGAAGGCAGTTGAATTTTTGACCCGAAGAGTTCAATATTCTACCAGAAATTTCAATTTCGACCCAGAAAGATGACTTTTCGAACATAAATGATGCACTTTTTGCCGAAAGGCTACTTTTTAACGGAAAAGTTGAATCGCAGTACACGAAGGTGAATTTTCGATCAAGACGGATGAATTTCAAACATAACAGTTGAAATTTATTCTGCAAATGAATTTTTGGTGACCAAAAAAATGGAATAGTCAAAAGTTTTACTTTACATAAATTTATGAAGAACAAAGGAATGTAAGCCTGTTGAATGCAATTTAAAAAAATTGAATATTCAACTAAATACTTTAATTTTCAACAAAACCTATGAATTTTTAATAAAAGAAGATAATTTAAAGAAAATAGTTTAATTTGCTGCTCAATTGTTGGATTTTGAAGCGAGAAGGATGAATTTCAAATCCAAACAGTTGAGTTTTGTACTACAGAAGATTGTTTTGTGACCACAAGTGGAGTAGTCAAAAGTTTTACTGTATATAAACCAATGAAGAACAAAGGAATGTAAGCCCGTTGAATGTAATTTTAAAGAAATTGAATATTCTACCAAATACTTTAATTTTCAACCAAATCTATGAATTTTCAATCAAAGAAGATAACTTTCAAGAAAATAGTTTAATTTGCTGCTCAAATGTTAGATTTTGAAGCGAGAAGGATGAATTTCAAACCAAACAGTTGGATTTTCTACTAAAAAAGATTGTTTTGTGACCACAAATGGAATAGTCAAAAGATTTACTGTATATAAATCAATGAAGAACAAAGGAATATAAGTGTAAAATAGGTGACAAATAAAAGGAACAAGAGTCAAATATTTGCCTAAATAATATCAACTGCTGATATTATTTCTAGTTATGATTTATTGGAAAAAACAAGAGACGATAATTTTTCTACCATGATTTATTGTTTGAAGTGTACACAGAGTGGGTGAAATGACAACTGACTGACTAGGCGAACTTGAGAGAAATCTAAGGTGCAAAATGCACTTACAAAATACATTTGGAAGGGATGAGAATCCCTATTGGACAAAAATAATTTGAAGTGGGAAAGTGAAGTTTACGCCCACTTACGGTCAATCTCTACCTTTAGTTTGCCTGCTTTTCACATTTTCACCTAGAGAAGATTAAATATTTGTCCCGTTTAGAGGAACACGAACACCGCAATAAAGGGCTTAGGATAAGACGTGTTCTAGTAACCATGCCCAAGACTTATAACAATAAACTTTGAAAACCAATTTTCTCTTTATCAATAGGACAACATAGCTAGCAGTTTGTATATGAAGATCGGGCCTCATAAACAGATAAACCTTGAACAGATGTTCTTCAAATGGCATTTTAGTTTTCCAAACATTGTAAATGAAATTTGGAAATAGAAAGTATTCTGAAATATAAAATCAAACACCGCTAAGTTTATAAGTGACGCGACAGAATTAAATAAAATAAAAATAACTTCTACATTACGGAATTAAAAGAAATTCAATATACATATTTTCTGAAATAAATGGAAAGAATTAAATAAATTTGAAATATATCCAACTTTACGAAATTAAAAACAATTAATTATAGATATTTTTCATGGTACTAGAAGCAATTAAATCAATATAAATGTTGTCCTGTTTCTGGAACAAAAAATAATTCCGAGAGTCGTTGCTACCGTTATGGGAACTGCAGGGAATTAAATTTCTGAATAATGTATGACTCTCTCGGATTGGAGGTCGGTGGAAGAATCAGGTTTTAAATGGGATAGAAAATTGTTAATTTTTACACTGAAATTGGAATTTCACAATTCTTTTCAATTCAAGCCTTCTTACTGGGGCATGTAAAAACTGTTACATTCGCGTGAAAATTTGATATCAGTTCTGTGATGTATAAGCGTACAAGATTTAAAACTGGTAAGTTATATACTTATTGTTGATTCGTTTATTGCGATTCCTTTGTGCAATAAATTCTAAAGTATCTACCTCGTCCATTGCAGGATATCTTCAATTACACACATTTCAATCACCGATATTTCGCGATAAATAAAATTATTATAATTATATAAATTTGCCTTTATGTAAATAACAACTTATCCATCTATGTAAATCACATTCATGTCACTGTGGTAAATAATGTAAAAACTCAACAAGAGCGGCTGCCATTTTAATCCGCGTGCCACACTAGCGCCATACGACATACTCGGGAAGTATTGTAACTATTTTCATACGAAAAAAATGTGTTTATTTTCGTTTACGTTACTTTGGTCTCCTTATGTCTCTTCTCCATGTGTACGTAGGTCGAGTACTTTACAAAAGAAATAATAGAGATATTCGAGTCTACAGAGAAGATGAAATATATAATTCATGTGTTGTTTGATATTTTCTTTCATCGCGTTTGTTTTCCATTATATCGTTATCAAAATTCAAACAAATGAAATGGAACCATGTTTGGAATTTTTTACAACTTTTCATGGTTCTAGCGGAAAATAGGTTACCGGCGTAAAATTTTGGTCGCACGACAAATTCAGTACAGGTGTACTGAATTAATCAAACTTATCAATAATAATTCTGGTTTTCTATCGTATATTTGAAAATATCATTTCAATGTTTAAGAACGTCGAAAAAGTGATATAAAAGTGATATATAAAAGTGATTTGTTCTCGTGCCCGTATAGCTCTACTACTGTAATGATATCAATAAACGGTATTACAAATCATGCACAACATTAATAATTTCAATATTTTAAATTTTAATATACCGCCCGCACGGCACTTGCGATTTTAGTTCCCCACGTTCTCATATGAGCGCACGTGCCGCTCCATAAGCGGCCATATTGGAAATATTTTTTCCAATTTTTATTACGAGCCTTCACACCCGTGGACCACGCATTAAAAACTGTTTGAATTCTACGATATGTGTACACCACGGTCGTATACACAGTTCGGGGGGCTCTCGTGATGGAGGAAGATCCCTAACGTAAGCCAGAAACTTTTGCACAGTGACCACTGAGTGTAGTGGCGTATGTGTCTAGCAGTGTAGGATTTGAAAAGGTAAACACGTTTTGTAGCCTAAGCCTCAACGAACCCAAGAACCGAATCGTGAAGTGATCGATATGTAATATCTGTAATATTTAAATTAAAGAAAGGCAAAAATTCCGTGTGTTTGTGCCGTAACAAAGTGCAAGACAAATACTTCCAAATTTAAAGACAAGAGATAAACTTTCAAAGTGTCGAGTGATCTTGTCGTCCGGAGATAATGGGAATCGTATGTCCCCGGCGTGAATTTTTTTCATCCAAAGGCACGTTTTTGCGAATTTCATTTTCCGGTAAACGATATTATCAGAGAGAGTGTAAATTGTAATAGCGAAGGGCGAATTATTCATCGTGCTTCGTTACAAATACCCTCGCTTGCGAAATGGTGCCAAACCGACAAACTTCGATAATCCCGAGAAATCGGCAAGAAGTTTGCAAAAGCCGCTTCAAAGTATAGAAAACTTAATTCTTAATGTGTTAATTATTTTCGTTAAACTGAAAATGCATCCATATTATTTAAATTATTGAATACATCTGGATTGAATAGACGTCTTGAAATTAAAAATTCAAATTAAACCGCCACTTCCTCCACTCTACTATTACGCCACTACCGGAAGTGGCAACTTTGTGAAATAATCGGAAGCTTCAATAAGGGAACTTTCCCCACCACGAAAGCCCCCGGACCTGTTTATACGACCTTGGTGTGCAGATATGTAGGGTGCAGTCCCATGGAGGTAGATTAGTAGAATAGTGGAAGAGTTTTGACCAATGAGGTGCCTACACAAGCTCTGGCAGTCACCTCATTGGTCAAAACTGTTTCTCTATTCTACTAATCTACCTCCATGGTACTGCGCCCTTATTGAATTCATTTCGCACCTTCTTACCGGGTTCCTGCAAACTTCAGGTCGATTCGGATCGGGTTTCAAATGTGACATCAAAATTTGCTTTAAATTTTTTAAAATTACATGAAAGTTTTGTAATTAGTGGTAAAAGTTGCCATGACAAACTGGGATGACATAGTTTTGCAGAAAAACAAAAATCCCGAATACGAAAATATATTCAAGAAATAATTTCGTCAATTGAAAAAAAAAATGTTTACAACCGTGCCTGAAAACTTCCTAAAGTGACACTGAATAAAAGTAGAGTATTATCAATAAGCAATTTGAAATTTCTATAATTCGCAATTTTGGGTATTTGAAATTTTGGCATTTTGAAAAGTCTGATTTAAAAAAAATCTCAAATATTTATTGAAAAATCCCATATATGAATAAACAATAGTTCAGAATTGTACAAAATATTTCAACAAACAAAATGAGCTATTGTTTATTAACATATTGAATGTAAATTACAATTGTTAACTACGATTAAAGAACAAACACTGTGCATGTTAAATAATTATCATTAGACAGTCAATATAAAATCAAAAGAAAATGTTTTCTGAGCAATGTATTGTAGTCTGTTCCCAAAAGCATTAAGATTAATTTAGTTTCGATTTTTCCTGCTTCTTGAATTCGATTTTAAACACACGAATGTTTGGAGCACTTACAAGTAAATAATAAAGTAATCATTCATTCATTATATATATTTATTCATTAATTTGTAATGAGATGGTAGGGATGCGACAGATTTGGGTGACGTGGTATAGATGAGACGCGGAGAATTCATATTTCCGGCGGAAAAGTGAGAATCGACGATTCCGTGCGGCAAAATTTGCCGAGGTAGTGGGGATGCGACAAAGTTGAGCAGGGCCGTCGCGCTGTGGACTAGAACCATGAAAAGTTGTAAATTTCAAACATGGTTCCATTTCATTTGTTTAAAATAGTTGGATTGTCTACCATTTTCAAACCAAAAAGACTTAAATCGCGTAAGCCGTAAGTGATAGGTCAAAATCGATATCAGTTTATGATATGAATATCACATTATAGATAGTATATGCGGTACTCAAAACTCAAAAATGACATCCATTTTCACCTATCGCTTACGGTTTACGAGATAATTGTTGTTAAAAATAAGAATAATGGAAGGTTCCACTCAGGTCCCAATGGAACGTTCCACCCCTGGTAAAAATGACAGTTAGGAATGGATAAAAGCCGTTTAGAAAACTTATAGGATGCAGATGGCATCTTACATGGTCCTAACTGGTTTCTAATAGGATTCTTATTTCAAATTGGTTTCTAACGAGCTAAAGTTCTTAGTTCTAGCGATAACTTTCTTCACTTCTTCAGCAGTAATTAGTGGACACTCTTCCTCTGGAGCGTGCATTTAAGCGCGATATCTTATTTCTTTTGGACGTAAGTTTACAATGAAAAATTGAGAACTAGCTTGGTCACGTGACCCAGTCGTCACATGGCCTTAAAGATAAATAACAAAATTTAGAGACTAAGTTCAATCTAAAAAGTGGGTTGTTACGAGCTGGCAATTACCCCTACTCTACGTTTAGTTAACATATATAGGGTGTCCCACGAGAACTCTGGTTCCTTTTAGGGGGGTGTAGGAGGAGTGAAAGTAAGCAAAAAAGTCCCTTAACATTTTTGGATCTGGGGCATATTTTGGGAACAACAAAGGGTACAAATTGCATGTACGTGTGAGCATGTCTGGCGTGCTACCTCACTACCTCAAGCGCTGTGGTGAGGGACTGCCTTTTCGCTGTGACGCGCGCACGCCACACATGTTCACACCTACATACAATTTGTACTCTCTGTTGTTCGCAAAATATGTCCCAGATCCAGAAATTTTGGGGGACTTTTTTGCTTACTTTTACTCTCCCTACGCCCCCTAAAAGGAACCAGAGCTCTCGTGGAACACCCTGTATAAAGCGCCACCTCTCTGAGGAGTTTAGTTCTATACCTATACTCATAAACGCAAATAAAGCGCTCGAAGTCAGAGATTGACTTCGAGCTCACACAAAAAAGCTCATGAAACATTTTTATGCAAAACATTAGGTTGAAAACTTAACTATTAATTTTAGATTGAACATTTTTTTTAGATAAAAGTTTAACAGATCGGTTGAAAATTCATGTATTTTGTTGTAAATTCCTCTTTTTTGGTAGAAAATTAATCTTCTTGGTTGAAAATTCAATCAATTCATTGAAAGTTGAACTACTCTGTTACAAATTTACTTTATTATTTCAAGATCCATCTCTTGGGTTGAAAATTTAACTTTTTTGTTAAAATATCATATCTTCGGGTTTAAAATTCAACTGCTTCTAGCAAAATTATTATTATTTTTTTTTTTTGCTTAAAATTCGACTGTTTTGTTGAAAATCCTATTATTTTCATAGAAAATTAAAGTATTTCGTTGAAAATTAAGTTTTCGATAAAAAAAATAACACCTTCGGGTGGAAAATTCAACTGTTTCCTGGGGAATGCGAATTTTTCGTTTGAAAATCTTTCTCTTTTGGTATGAATTTGAACTTTTTGGTTAAAAATGCAATTCTTTGATTAAAAATTATTCTGTTCTGATTGAGGATTCAACTATTTTGTTCATATTTTATCTTTTTTTAAGAATTCAACTATTTTTGGTCCAAGATTAAAATCTTTCTTGATTGGAAAATCTTTTATGTATTTAATAGGTACATTTTATTACATTTTTCGTTGAGAATTCATATTTTTTGGTTGAAAATTCAAATATTGGGTTGAAAATTCAAATATTGGGTTGAAAATGATTTTTCTTGTTTAAATTTTGATTTTTCATATCTGAAATCTTCAAAAAATTTTACGATTTTGTTTTAAGAATACATATTTTGTTGTTGAAAACCTGCTGGTTCTTTTTTTGTAGAATTCAGCTGTTTTTGCTTTAAAATTAAAATATTTTCTTTGTTGAAATTATCAACTATGTATTATATTCCTTGTTGCAAATTTGTAATTTTTTGCAAAAACGAAAACATTATTGCGAAATATGGGGATGCTAAATAAGTATAAAAATGTTCGGTCCAAAAACCTCATCCTGTTCCATGAAAATCAAAACTGAGAATCGAGATATCACAGTATGACCGAAATTTTTATGCAAAAAAAAAAACAAATTTCTTTATTTTCTTTAAATGATAACAATTTTAAGAAATATAAATTCTAAAGGGTTATAAAAAAGTTATTAATACGTTAAAGTTTTAACTAAATTTTAATTAAAATTTTACTTTTTATTATTTTGTCAAGAAAATGAGATTATGAAAAAATCCTTTTACCGCAATGTGTAGTTGACTTACAAAGAATTTGTTATGCAATAAAACCATGCTCGATAAAAATTTTGGTTATCTTTTTCTGTACTACCATCTTTCATACAATGAGAAAATAATTTATGAACATCGAAATACATATAAATTTTAAATTATCCGAAATTTGAAAAACTTAGTAAACCTCGTTCAAATATCGACTAATGAATTATATTGTATAAAAATTCAAACACAGCTTAAATGCATGCTGAAATTTATATTTAAAAATTCTTAAATTGCCGTTTAATACAATATGTAGATTTTTGTATATTTAGAATGAAAAGCTTAGAAGCTTTTTAAGAGATTTGAAAGGTCTCAAGAGAATAAAAAGAATTTTCTTGAGATTTCTGGGATAATTAGAGATGATTTTTTATTTTGAAAAATTTATTTCAAGAGAATACCTAAAAAGATTTCAAATCATTTCAAAAGTTTTCTAAAATTGCCAAAAAAGAATCCTGAAGATTGTAAAGCAATTATTTCAATTATGCATATTTAAAAATATGTAGGAAAAAATCTAATCATTTTCAAAGTTATTTGCCTAGAAGGTTTCAAAGTTTTAAAAAGATTCGAAAATAATTTAAAGTTTGCAAACATTTCAACAATTTTTTAACAAAATGCAGTTTTTTGAAGATTTAGAAAAAAATTATAAGCTTTTTAAGAATTTTGAAAAGTTTTAAGAGAATGAAAATTTATTCTCGAGATTGATGGGAAAATTTGAAATAATTTTTTATTGTGAAAAATTAATTTTAAGAGAAAATTAAAAAAAGACTTCAAAACATTTCAAATGGTTTCCTAAAATTTTTAAAAAGAATCTAAATAAGTTTAGAGCAAAATTAAAAAATAAATAACGATTAAGTGTAATAATAACTACAGCTTACTCCTCTTACACTTCGACCTATTTCTATGCCACGTATGTCACGCATTTAGGTTTCGACCTTACCTGTTGAGGTAAGCCCGCCTGTTTCTACTAAGAGTGTAAGTAGGACCGGCCGTGTGGCCCTCAAGTTAGTTCTAATCTTGACTTCGTTGTAACTTCAATTGAAATAAAGGCACGTGATATCTCGCTACATGTTTTTAAAAACATATACGAGCCTTTTTCACTATAAAATTTGGCGATCCTGCCTGGATCCGTTTAAGGAATACTTCGAAAGAAAGCATTCTTCACGGAGAAGCATTAGAGCCTTTCTCGTGTCATAAGTAACGGAGGCCTGGAAGACCAAAATTTTACGGAATTTATAAAAAAAAAAACGAACTCCGGACTCTACTACGGACAGCCCGAAAACATTGAGTCGTATTATTACTATTGAAACTAGTGTCTGAAATATAATAGGGCCTATTCTACGTAGCATAGTAAAAAGAAAACTCAACAAATTAAATTGAACGAGGCCCGCAATCAGGCGGAGAAGGCATCTGCCTAACAACGAGAATTGGTCGAGTTAGCCACACCTGATACAACAGGAATCAGCATTAGCTGCTTGGAGGTACGTCACCAGCCGAATTAGAAATCCAAACAGCCAGCAGAAAACTCCACGGATCTTCAGCTGACTGTCGAAGGACAAGATTCACTCTAAGCATTATTAGTAATTATGGTTGAAATAGTAAAGAGTACAAATCCTCTTTGTGGTCTGAGGAAGGTAACAAACCTGAAATTATAAAAATTTCTTGTTTGGTGTGGTTAAGTTTTACTATTCCCTATTGAAAATTCCGACGTTGGAAACGACATCGTAAACGACGTCCTAAGCGATATCGTAAACGACGTCGTAAATGATGTTGGATTTTGGGACCATATCTGATATCCTTTACGACGTAGTTTACGATATCGTTTACAACATCGTTTACGACATCGTTTCCGAACCTTTGCCGAGATGATGTTTATTAAAAATGAGAATGACAATGCTTTGAACAGTATTGCTGATTTGAAATTTTATAATCCTGCTTATAATATGATTTTAGATCAAGTTTGTTAATGGAATTTACATTTTAAAATTCGTTAAAAAATTTAAATTTGGCGCCTAAATTTTCTTTCTTCCGAATCAGTATGTTCGAACCTTTCAGTACTCGATCGACTCCGGGCCTGCATGGTACATTGTACCATGCTCCCTCTTAAAAATCCTTTTTTTTTAATCTTTTTCTAGAAATCAACAATTTTATTTAAATTCTAAATTCTTCATCACAATGTAATAATTACCAAATTTTTTTTTTCTTCAAAATGCTAATCTCAATTTTCCTATATAATTGACTGGTTTATTTACGAAACCTTTACGTTTCAAATTTCCGAGATGTCAGATCGAATTTGCATTGTTCTTGAAGGAAACTCTCCTTTTCCTTTCTTTTTTCAAAAAGATTTCACTGTTGTAACTGAACTTCACCGCTCTACCTAATGGTAAGTCATTATATTTCGATGTTAAAAAATTATGTTTTAAAAATACTTTTACTTTTTATGTAATTAAATATTATTTGGTCTGGAAGTGTTGTTAATATTCTTCTATACTATTAACACATACACACACACGTACATAAAAATATAAAATTATTATTCATTTATAAGTAAACCAATGGGATTATAACAGTTTCCATTGTCTTCATATTCCTTCAATACAGTCAAATAGATTTAAAATTTAACAACCGTAAAATATTTTGTCTTATTAAAAAAAATAAGGTCGGAAACGACGTTGTAAACGATGTCGTAAAATATATCGTAAACGACGTCGTAAACGATATAAGATATGGTGCCAAAATCCAATATCATTTACCATATCATTTACGACGTCGTTTACGATATCACTTACGACATCGTTTCCAATGTCGGAATTTTCAATAGGGTTTCACTAAGGGTATACTCCTGGTACTCTAGAGCACTGCCCTTTGTCAACAAAAAAATACATAAATTACTCTAAAATCCTCAGCATTGTAGTAGAACGATACGACGCATTTTATTGTATTAAAGGACAAAGTCCAAATTACATAAAACTGTTACGCGATAAGTACATCCGAAAAATTATATGATAAATACACTCGCACTGACAAAGTAGGGCATTAAAGTATTTTCCACTCTGGCTTATCAGACCGAGCCACGGTACGATACGTCAATGGCCTCCCCGCCCAAACTCGCGCACAATCTCTTGCAAATGAAGGAATTCCAACAGTTTTACTCAATGCACTTGATGAAATTAGACAAAGTATAAGTATTCTGCTTATAAATCAATCAGCAGATTCAGAAAATATTTCCATACTATGAAGAGAGAATGTGAAGAGAATGAAAGGACAGGAAATATTAACAAGAATGGGAATAAAAGGAGATATTCAAACCGATACCGAAGGAGCAAATGAATGAAGAATGACCGAAGAAAGATTCCGACGAAGAACATGCCAGACTAAGGTTAAGAATCAGAAACAAATCTATTTTGAGAAACCGGCAGCAATTAGAACCCCAAGCACCACACTGGCAAGACGGGAGACCAGCTGAAGACATCATTAGATCCATCAAACCTATTAATGGACAGGACGATATGGGCGTGGAAGATATTATGGAAATAGTAACGAGGACAAAAATTTAATGTTCACAACCACAACTATTACTCGATTTTATCTTGGCAGAAAAAATCAAGCAGACAAAGCTATACGCTATACCCCCATAAATACTTTTACTGATTTATACGAAGCTTCAAGACATAATTTAAAACAAACGGGTTCAATCCTATCAATTAAAAGTAAAATTGAGTCGTGTAAACAAGGCCCAAATGAAACCATCCAAAACTTTTCCTTACGCTTTACAAATACTCAACAGAATAAACTACGCGGTACAAGCATCCTCAGAAGGTACTGAAAGACAATTTAGATTAGAAATCGAAGAAAAAGAGGCAATCAAGCGGTCTATGTTGAATCTAAAACAAGAAATTGGTATTCAAGTACGGGCCATGAAACCAACAACATTAATGGAAGCTCAAAAAGAGGCAGCAGAGTATGAAACCTAGCTAAAGGAATCACAGCCAATAGCACCCCGACCAACCCCTAGATTTATCCAAAGACCTGCGCCACAAATGCGGTAAATTAGGCCATTTTGCCTCCCAATGTTTTAGCAAACAGAATTTTCAACACGGAAAATTCCCAACGAGACCGCCGCAAGTAAGAAACCAGGATATGACGGAAGAAGTATTCCTGGAACACGAGGACTATCTGGAAGAAGCAGAATTATTGCAGTTTCTGGAAGATAACAAGCCATCAAAGGAAGAGGATGCAGAGGAGAATATAGGTTACTAGTTGGTTCCGGAGCAGCTATAAATATAATAAAAGAAAATTCAATACCCCAAGAGGTAAATAGAATTAAATGTGCGAAGAAAAACCCACCTATTCCACATAGTAAACCAAAACTTCCCATTATCCGAAGACGGAATTCTAGGATAAAATTTTCTCAAAAAATTCCCCAAGTATGCTCTGACACCAACAAATTTGATAATCAGAAATAAAAAGTTACCATTACATGATGACAGAGAATTCGTAGCACCTATGGAAACTCAAATATGAAGAATCAAGAGTGATAAAAACCATATAGATATCTGGATAGAAAATCAAGATAATATTCCTGACGGATTATATACGATTAAAAATAGCGAGGTGCAGGTACCATTTTTTAATTACTCAAAACAACCAACAAAAGTACCTGATGGACTTAAATATGAAAAAATAAATACAGTCAAGACTACTCCACTTGAATTTGAAGAACAAAAGGAAAAATTCTACAATAAACAAGACCAACTGCAAACACTATTAAAAACCTCTAATATCAACCACATTGAAAAATAAAACCAAGAGATAGTAAAGAAAATTTTATTAAAATACATCCACTACCATGCACAACGTTAATAATCGAACGCCCTTTGGCTTGAAAAATGCTCCAGCCACATTTCAAAGAATGATGGACAGAGCATTCTACGGCCTCATTGGAAAGCATTCCTTTGTTTATATCGATGACATAGTCATATTTGGAAATACAATTTAAGAGCACAATAATAACCTTGAACTGGTTTTGCAACGTATCATTGATTTAGGACTAAAATTAGAATCTACAAAATGTGAGTATGTAAAACCAGAATTGAAATATTTGGGTCATATTATAACAAACGATGGGGTGAAACCAAACAATTAAAAAATTCAGAAAATCATCGATTTTAAACAACTAAAAACAATAAAAGATATACAATCTTTTCTTGGATTAACTGGCTATTATAGCAAATTTATTTAAAACTTTTCTACCATCGCTAAACCTTTTACATTATTGACACAAAAAGAAACACCATTCAATTGGACACCAAACTGCGAAAAAGCCTTTGAAACCCTAAAAAATGCCTTAACATCCGCGCCAGTATTAAGATTCCTAGATTTTAAGAAGCAATTTGTTTCAACAGCCGATGCTTCCAACTACGGACTAGGTGCAGTCCTTTCTCAGGAACTTTAAATAAAGCGGAAGAAAACTATACAACAAGCGAGAAAGAGTTATTGGCCATAGTATGGGCCGTTAAGCGTTAAAGCCAATACCTATTAGGAAAAAAATGTACCATTCAAACTGACCATAAAGCACTAATTTGACCACATAATGTAAAAGATCCCAGTTCTCGCTTATTGAGATGGAGACTAAGACTTGAAGAATACACGTACGAAATCGAATATGTAAAAGGCAAGGAGAATAAAGTAGCTGATTGCCTTTCACGATTATTGCCCATCCAAGACAAAGACATAGGACAAATATTTGCTATAACTAAAGACTCTTTGCGACAAGCAATGAAAAGTGCAGGAATATCAGATGAGAATGAGGGAAAAGAGTTAGAAAACTTATTACCAAGAATTGAAATATTTGATACACCAGTTATTAGGATACTACAGGAAGATGAGAAAATAAAATTATCATACAGAAGGATGAGAGAACGCTCACCTGAAACAAACTCGGAAGAAGAAAGGGAAATTAAATCGGAATCAGAAAATTTGTATTTTGACATTATGCAATGGCGATTAAACCCTATTCCAGGTAGAATCAAAATAAAACCCAACGCGATAGGAAAGTTATGGAAGACATTAAAAAAGAAAGACTGGCCAGGATTTCATGAAGATCAATGGCTAAGAAAACTAGGCCAACTCATTGAAGAAATATTAAGCAAAAAACCAACCATCATTAGCATTCGTATAGGAGACCCTTAAATTTCCCCATTAGAAAAAGAGTTACTTCAAGAAATGTTAGAAATTTTATCCACATTCTACCCAGAAAACTCATTATCACTATGCTTTATTAATACAAGAGAATTGACAAAGGAAGACAAGGAAGCAATTGTAAAAGAAGCACACGAAACTCATATGTGTGAACAGAACACTCTTGAAAAGGCACAGAAATTAGGACACTGAATCAATATGGGGAAAAAATATATATATGTGAAACATTGCCCAATTTGCCAACTTAATAAAACAACAAGAATGAAATATCAAATGGAAAGCATAATTCCTGATATCCCTTTAAAACCAAATGATAAAATAGCCATGGATATCTATGGATCTCTGCCGGAAACAATTAAAGGCAATAGGTATATACTGAGCATACACGACCGATTAAACAGATATACAGTACTTCTCCCTTTAAAAACGAAACCACTAAAGACATAGTTGAACAATTAATTGGTCACTATATTTACATCTTCAAGGCACCTAAAACAATATTAACTGACCAAGGTCAAAATTTCATCTCTGACCTGATGCAACAGTTTGAAGGAGCCCTCAGAATACAACATATTAAAAAGACCGCGTTCCATCCACAGTCAAACGGGAACATCGAAAAAATGCATTCGACCTTGGGAAATTTAATAAGAGCATCTATGGCAGAAAACAACAAAGAATGGGATGATGAATTAAAATTCATAAATTTTGTAATAAACACAACAAAAAACCAAAGTAACGGATTTTCACCCTTCGAGCTCACCTTCGGAAGGGAATCCAATTTACCGTCAACCATCCAGCAAAACCCGACTATAACCTACCAAGAATTAATTAGTAAATGGAAGAAAAGACAGAACATAAATCTGTATAAATCCAGGGAAAGAATTATTTTAGAAAACGAAAAGACAAAAAAGTAACTTGATGCAAAAATTATAAAACATCATCCACTGTATAAAGTAGATCAGTTGGTTAAGGTAAAGAACAATACAAAAACTAATAAACTAGATCCCTGCTGGAAAGGTCCTTATAAAATAATCAACCTTTTGGACAACAACAATTTAAAAACCCTAAAAAAAGTAAGGTAGTACAAGTCCATATTGACAACGTCAAGCCTTATTTTTCACATGAAAGTCAGCCTCTTTCTTCTGACAACGATAGTCTTGATCAGAGCTCAAGTGAGAATCGAGCCGCTGATAACAAATCTATATAAGGAGGAACTCGGATTAACTACTATATACGAAGAGCAATGGACACTCATATTCGGAATTAATCTCACCAATACTCACGAGAGAATGTATACCATTAGCAAGTTAAACGACTTTTTAACCTATAATTGCGATAGTAACTGCCCAGTTAGAAACACTGTTAATAGCATGGTTTACAGGTATAATCGGTTAAAAGCTAAAGAAATTTTATCATATAACATTATGGGAAAAACTAGCTTTAGAAGAGGATTGTTCAATTTCGTTGGTGATATTTCGAAAACACTTTTCGGGCCATTATCCCAAAACGATATAGATCAGGTTAACCACGAATTTGATCAAGTCTATTAGGATAACAAGAAAATGGCCTAAATAATAAAAAACAATAGAAAAATCATCAAATTAATTCTCCACAATTCCTCATAAGACATGAAAAGTCTTAATGACAGGCTCCTAATCGAAAATCAATTAATGAAACAATTAGTAAACGCGTCAAATGAAAACCGAAGACAACTCATATTACAGGATAAGATAACAACTTTAGAGATCTTCATCGCCGAAATGAGCAAAGACTTGTCAACTGCTTTAAACGCAATTAACATTGGTAAACACGGGATGATCGAACCAACAATTGTTACACCTGCAATAATGAAATTAACCATCCAAGAATTTGAAACTCATTATAAGACAAGGTATCACTTTAAAGGACACGAAACCAACTATCAAAGGATAATCGACTCAGCAGACATTAATATATTACCGAAAGGTATATTTATGTGCCAACCGATAAAGAAAGTTTAGATAAATGTAAATCAGTAGAAGGAATTAAAATATGCAAAAGACAGCAACCAGATTTCTTGACTTACCAACAGGACACTTTTGACGCTAGTCTCCTTAACACCCAATCTAAAGGTAGATGCAAGTTAGGGACGTTCTTACTAGAGCCAGAGACTCACATACCAATTTCAAATGGATACTTAGCTATATTTACTCCAACAGAACAAATTGAATTGATTTGTCCCAATCATTCAACGCACTCCCAGCCATCAATATCGGAACATTTATAATAACTGGACAAAATTGCAAAATTATGTCACCACGAATTTCATTAAATATTAGAAATAATAATCTCAACGTCACAAGGACAGTAAAACTGAACTTAACTTAATACCTAAATATACCAGACATGACTCTAATAAAAAACAAAATGATTTTATTACCAAACATCATCGACTCAAACACATTATGGAACACACACGTTAGTTTAGAAAACGCCGAAAGTATCTTAGAAACAATCTCAAATCATCGTCGGGTTCGAACATGGAAAGAAAACTCTTTAGAATGGTTACGATATTTAGGATATATATCTTTAGGCATAATTACCTTTCTGATTATGTACATAATTGAATTATTCAATGCTGTAATCGATCTTGTAAAACGTCTAATAGGTAAATGTTACACAAATTGTAGTTTCGGAAACAAAGCCAATACTTTACATAGACAAGAGGCACTTCCTATGATTAATACTAATATTACTGTACCGAAAATAATTACACCTAGATCCCTGAAATTTTAGGTTTTTAGAGGCTAAACACAATCTAAAAAGGGGGCTGTAATAATAACCACAGCTTTCTCCTCCTCTTAGACTTCGACCTATTTCTATGTCACGTATGTTACGCATTTAGGTTTCGACCTTACCTC
Source organism: Andricus grossulariae (assembly GCA_011634705.1). Classification (NCBI taxonomy): domain Eukaryota; kingdom Metazoa; phylum Arthropoda; class Insecta; order Hymenoptera; family Cynipidae; genus Andricus; species Andricus grossulariae. The sequence goes on from JAABKJ010007545.1 coordinate 276,917,660, forward strand.
TTTATGTAAGCCCGCCTGCTTCTACTAAGAGTATAAGTAGGACTGGCCGTGTGGCCCTTATGTTAGTTCTAATCTTGACTTCATTGTAACATCATATTGAAATAAAGGCACGTGATATCTCACTAGAGATATCACATATTTTTAAAAACATATACGAGCCTTTTTTTCTACAACATAAGCTTAAGAGATATTTAAAAGTTTTAAAACGTTTAAAAGATTTAAAACGTTTAGAACATATTTTAAGACTTGTACAGATTTCAATAAATTGTTAAAAAGTGTAGAGTTTTGAAGGTATCGAAAAAGAAGCTTTACAAGAATTTGGAAAGGTTTCAAGAGGAAGATTTAAAGTCAATTTTTTTAATTAAGCAGAATTTATTTTAAATGCTAAGAAAAACTAATATACTTTTAAAATATATTTACGAATTTTAAAAGTTTTGGAGAAATAAAAAATATTTTAAAACTTTAAAATATTTCTGAAACTTTATAAAATATTTTTCAACTTCTTCCAAACTTTTAAAAGTGGTACATATATTTTTTTTCGACAGATTTTAAACCTTTATATGCTATAATAAGACACTCCTATTTTCGTAATTTTCGGCTCACTTCTATCAAGCCAGTCATTCTAAAACAATAAAAAGAGGAAATTCCCAAAATTGATTAGGTATAACCAGGTATACATATGGACTATAGGATAGATATAGAAGGTTCGTACTAAATTCTAGAACAATGCCTTACAGGTTTTCCCCGCATTTAAATGAGAGGTTTAAACTGTAAATGGCTTAAATAAATATGGGTCACTTGGCAGCGGGTGCCTTAAATATTTGGGCCATATGTCTCTTAAGACTATGTTGCAGAACCGTTTGCAGTTTAATATTTAGGAATTTGTAGTCGTGTATATGTTACATTCAAATATTTAGTACTTATATCTAACTACTTTCTTCTATTTTATTCCAATAATTGTATAATTTAATGCATAACTTTTTTTGCATCGTTAAGTTATATTTTTCAAATTATACTATTCTAATTTAAGGGCAAGATGAGCCATCATTCATTAAGATTGTACAATTTAAAAAAATATTGTAACAAGCGACGCATAAAAACTTTCACACATTGTTAAATGTTCAAACTTTTTTCATAAAATCAATATTTTTTCTGGCAAACAATGCCACTACTAATAAGCACTGAAATTCTTGAAAGTATTAACAATTTGTTTACAATTTAAAATTTAAAGCTTTTTCGGGTTTCAATCGTGTGAAAAACTACGAAACTTGCCGACGTTTCGTGAACATTGCAGTTCACACACACATATATATATATATATATATATATAAATCAGGTCCTTATTTTATGCGCCAAAAGATTGCTATTTTGTGATTTGGTTAAAAGAGATAATGAATAAGATAAAGCCGGCTACTTCATCATCAAAGTATAAAAGAGGGCTGAAAACACTGAAAACACTAAAAAAGTAACTTTATATCAGAGATCCCAGAAAAAGATTATAACTTTAACTGATTATTTGTCTTGATCGTTCATTCGTTTCATCTGCTATATCTGAACTTCTTCGATTAACCATTGGCTGATTTAACGGTCTTAGGTCGTTTGTCATACACGAGTGTGATTTTCGAGTGATTTTATCTTTTTCATAGACAGTTGAAGTCCAGTTTCTCTGCCTAGGACGGTAAATCACCTCCCGCCAAGGAAAACTTATTTTGCGTCTCCAAAACACACCCGAAAAAGCGAGGAAACCATGGACAGACCAGTGGATGTAGCAGAGAGTTTAATATTGCGATGAGAATATTTGGTCAAAAGACGTTTAATAAAGAAGAATTTATTTTTCGATTGTTTGAACAATATAATTAAATTTTTGAGTTAAGGAAAAACAAAGCACGCCATTCGATTCTACATCGCGTTCAACTATTATTTGAAAAGATTAATCAAATTATTATAATTACCGGACTACTACTACTTTTTCTTCTTCTTACTTTATATTGCTCTCTTGACGAGCGAACGACCATCCATAGAATAAACAATCACGTCGATTTAAGCTAACTTTGTATCCTTAAAGAATGAGTGGACACTTGGATAATTGGCTGAACTATCATCGATGCACATTTAAACTGGGAGATAGGCAAGTAAAGAATCCTGTTGGTTGCACTGCATATTTGTACTTCACAGGCCTCAATTACGGTTTAAGACACGGAGATTTGAGACTACTTAAATTTCAAGATGATATGCGATTGCGAGCTGAAAGCACTGTATATCTACTTAGTCTAAACGCAGAGTCATAGGTGGCGCTAACACAGGTACGAAAGGTTGAAAACTGTCATATGTCACAAGTAGTGGTGCCGTTCGATACGATGCGTTCTCGTGATCGTGTCGGGATAGCGTCGGTTTTTTTTCGGGTCGGGATCGGCTTTTCGATACCCGTGATCGGTTTTCTCTCGGCTCGACTTTGGCTCGCAATGCGATATATCGACTCGGGATCGTGTCGGGTTTTCGATACTCCTTCGCCAGATGTGTGTCTGTGACGTAGCGGTCCACAGAGGGTGAAATGAAAAACGAAGTTCAAAATGACACTTAGAACGCAATAATGCACCGATTATAGATTTTTTTGGGGTGAAAATTCAGGACTAAATTTACATTTATTTTTACATTAACATTAAGAAATATTTTTTTTCAAAGTATATTCCTGCTCTAAAATTGCTTGCTTTTATTGTTCGGAATTTGGATGATACGTGGCAATCAGAATTCAAGACTGAATGTTATTAATCAATTCTATAAACAAATTCTATAAACAAATTCACATCACAGACAATAATAGGCAGGAACAAATCTTTTTTTCTTGTACCCTTGTTGTAATGATATTTTCAATGATGGTTTATGAAGAAAATGTACCATCCGTTGATATGTGTTCATTTGGTAAACAAAATATATAAACAAATGCACATTTTAGTCGTTTTTAAGCGAAACGAAATCAATTTTTCTTCTAATCTTGTTGTAATTATATTGTCAATGATTTTTTCTGAAAAAATTTTGCCATGCATTAATATTCGTTCATTTTGTGAACAAATTATATCCAAAAATTCAAATTGTAGGCGTTTTCAAGCGACAAAATTTTTTTCCAACAATTTTCTTCTACAAATTATTATTATTTTTTCTTTTTTCAACGAAATTTTTTTTTTAAACATTTTTTTTTCAAACAATTTTATTTCAAATTTTTGTTTCAAGACATTTTTTTCAAAAAAAATTTTTCAACAGATTTTTTTCTTAAATTGTTTTTCGAACAGTTTTTTTCCAAACATTTTTTTTCAACAAACTTTTTTTCAAAACATTTTGTTTAACAAATTCTTTTTTTTCAGCATTTTTGTGCAAAACATTATTTTTTTATTAATTTGTTTTTAATCCAAATTTTTGTTTGAAACATTTTTTTCACCATGTTGAATAATATTTTCTATTAAGATTCTCTTAAGACTCTTCCTTGTAGGCGCTCGGCGCCTACTTGGATTATTTTTTTCTTTTGAACTTGCTGAAATCAAATTGCCAATGATACTTAAAGAAAACATGTTGTGATGCATTAATATTTCTTTATTTCATTAACAAATTTAACATAAAGAAATAATAAGAAGATTAAAGAATAGAGAATAAGAAAAAGAAAAATAAAGAATCATTTTGGACGTTTTAAGCGAAAATTAATCGTTTTTTCATCTGACCTTGCTGAAATTGTATTGCCAATGAGGTTTTGAAGAAAAAAGTTTGCATTTTAAGTAATGCAGAGTAAACTGAAAATAAAAACATTGACAGTGTAACCGTTTTGAATTTTAAGCGTTTAAAATTAAAGTTCAACACAGTTCTCATTCAGAATTCTTTCATTTAAATGCTGAAGCATTTATACGCACTTTACAATAAAAAATGTGTATAAATAGAACATTTAAAAGATTTCAACAATTTAAATTGATTTGTTTGGTTGAAAATTAATGTTTGAAACTCGAAATGTAACTATTCCATGTTTAGTTGAAAATTTAACTTTTTTAGTTAAAAATTCAATTGCTTGGTGTGAAATTCACTTTTCTGGTAAAACATTCTGGATTTTAGTTGAAAAGGATTTGGTTGAAAACTGAACTATTTTTCTGAGAATTGTTTTTTTGTTTTTAAATAAAAATTAATTTTTTTCCTGGCAACTTGAAGTATTTGATTTGTTGATGAAAATTCATCTTCTTGGTGGAAAATCGAGAGAAGAGAATAATAAGCATTTAATTATTCTCCAAAAAATAACTCTTATAAATAATAGTAATATTGATGAATTCATTTTACAAGCTTGAAAATTCATCGCTTTGGTTGAAAACTGAACTATTTTCTTAAAAATTGAACTACTTGGTGAAAAATTCATGTGATTTGTTAACATTTGCTATTTTTGGAAAAATTCATTTGGTAAAAAATTTAACTATTTTGTTGATAAATCGTTGGTTTCAGGTGGACATTTATTTTATAACTGAAAATGTAAGTATTCAAGTTGAACATTTATCATTTTAGGTAAAAATTAATCTCGTCCTTTGAAAATTCAACTACAAATTGATTCTTTCGTTGAAAATTTAAATATAATCTTGAAAAAACGTTTTTCATGTTTGAAAATTAACTTTTTCAATGGAAAATTTATCCATTCGATTTATGGTTAAAAATTGATCTATTTCCGTTGAAAATTTAACTAATTATTGATTGAAAATTGATGTTTCTGTTTTAAAATTAAAGCTATTCTCCTTAGGATTCGTATTTCTTGTTAAAAATCAATGTTAATTACAAAAAATTTAATTTTTTTATTTTCGGGTAAAAATTCATTAAGAATTGAATATATTGTTGAAAATTCATGTGTTTGTAAAAAATTGGTCTTTTTGGTGTAAAATTAGAAGTCTTGGTTGAAAATTCAACTACTTGGTTGACAGTTAAAGCGCATTGTTGTAAATTCATTTTATTGTGTTAAAAATGTAATTATTTAAAAAAAAAAACGTTGCTTTTAGTTAAACTTTTTTTTTTATTATTCAAGATTTAAGTATTGCAGTTCAAGGTTCATCATTTGATTTGAAAATTAATTTCTTTACATGAAAATTCAATTATTTTTTTTAAGTTAGTTTTTTATTAAGTAAAAAATTAATTTCTTCAATTGAAAATGTAACTATTTCATTTTTGGTAGTAAATTTATATGTTTAATTCGAAAATTTACCCCTTTGTCTAAAAATTCATGTATTTTGTGGAAAATTAATCTTTTATTGTAGAAAATTGAACTTCCTGGTTGAAAATTCAACTACTTGAATGAAAGTTGAACTACTTGGTTAAAATTTCATTTTATTGGTTGAGGATGTAACTATTTCGTTGAAAACTCTTTTTTTTTAGGTTAAAAATTAATTTTCTGAAGTAACAATTTAATCATTTCATCTTTTATTGAAAATTCCACTATTTAAGTTTTTATTGAAAAGGTATCGTACATGTTTGTTTTGAAAATTAAACTGTTCGAATAAAAGTTTTACTGAATTATTAAAAATGTATATCATTGGAAGAAAATGTTACTATTTTGTTAAAAAAAACAATAACAATATTTTTTAACCAGAGACTTGTTTCATGAGACTTTAAATAATTTATATTTTAAACCGTTTAAGAATAATAATTCTATAATTATTATTTATACAATAAAGTACAGCACTCTTTTTCACAATTTATCAATTTATAAAGGAAAAAATAGAATTTGTAAAATTGTAAATTTAAATGCAGGATGCAGGACTCTGAAATTTTCACGATTCAATCGAATGCATTCTATTTAAAACAAATCTGCTTTATATTCGCTTCTTTATAATAAATAGTCCAATATTGCCAAATATTGAAAAAAATTCTTTTTCATTAAAAAGCAATTTAAAATTGAATGAAGGTTGAAAATAGGTTCTGTAGTTGCATTCAGATGTTTTCAATTATTTACTACTAAGGCTAAAGTACAAATCATTCACTATGGGGAAAATAAATTTTAGAATTTTCACTCCAGCCATAATCGGTTTAACCAGGCAGTAGAGGAGTCAGGGGGGACCGAGTGACGTCAAGTCATTGTCAAATTTCGCTCTCCGCACGGTTCAACTGGGAAGTGTCCATCTGTTGAAGGAGTATCGAAACTCCGACACGATCCCGAGCCGATATATCGACTTCCTGAGCCAAAGTCGAGTCGAGCTAAAACTGACTCGATCTACACCCGATACTGGAGGCTAGGATCGAGTCGGGATCGTGTCGAGATCGGAAAATATCGCTCAACGGCATCACTAGTGGAGACTTCCAACCAATAGCGGCATAGCACGCTCAACCCGCACTTAAGAGCCAGTTCACTGGGAGACGGTTCCCACATCGTTCGTCACTTAGGTCTCGACGCTCGTTTGGACGAGGTCACTTTCCGGTTTGTGCTCCTAGTTAGATTTGAAGGTAGTTCAGTGTAAACATGTCATTTCATATAGTGCTTTAACTAACTTTTCTTCACAACCAAGGGATTGAGTGTTCGTTTTGTGAAGTAGTGAGATTTGTGTTTCTTCATAAGCAAGGATGCTTATATTTTATTAATTTAATTTAATATTAGAGAATAATAGTATCTAGATTTATAAAAATTAAATGAAAAGCTTTCTTTCAGATTGGTTCGTCCGTCTCCTGGCTCGCCCAAGATTTCTTTGTTATAGATTTCAAAGCTATCTGAATCTATTCATATCTTTCTTTCTGCAATGTTCGTTCGCGCGCATTGTGGCTCGTAAGAGTGTATCGATGATGATAATACTTGTCTTATCTTACTCTTTTATGCACCTTTGTAGCAAGGTGTATAGTAATTGAATCTAAAGCTTTCCTTGAGATTAGTTCGCTCGTTGCCTGGCTCGCCCCAGACTCCTTTTCTATACATTGCAAAGCTATTGGAATCCACATATTCTTTCTTTCTGCAATGTTCGTTCGCGCGCATTGTGGCTCGTAAGAATTTGTGGATGAAATACCACAAATGTGCAAAATTAAATTTTAATTTTTTGTCATGATTTAAAGTTAAGTGCTCGCCGAAATTATCCGAGATTTATTTATTGAAAATTAATAATCTTACTGTTTTACAATTGTATGCAATGGTTCGCAGCACTGATTCTCTGGCTTACAATCAATGAATGTAAGACTGAGATTTGCCAGAGAATCAAAAAATATTTGTAATTTATTTTAAAACATAAACATACTACAAGATTGCTACTTTCAAATCATCCACTGAGAATAGGCAGGCACACAAAGTAAGAATAATTTACTAAATTAGTATAAGATAAATGCACTAGTAATCGTCACCTTAAGCCAAATTGAAAATGAAAAATGCTTATAATTGTATTTAAAACACAATTTTTATTTTCACAAAGGGCTTAACCGATCAAATCAGATATAGAAAAACTCAATTTTGATCACTTCACATCATATTTGATTGAAGTAAATTTTTATTCACGATTAAAATTCAAATTATGCAAATGCGAGTCTTGTTATATGAAAAATATTGGGCCATCTGACGATAACTAATGCAGTGATGATTACCAGTGCATCTACCTTATTAATATTTCGTCCTCTTCTGTTTTAGAAAACGAAATTTATTCAATTTTCTACATCTTCGAGAAATTCCAGTGAGTTTTGATTTTAGAGCAATTACGTTCATCTTATTAAAAAATTTTAAACGTATTTGTATCATGGGAATTTCATGATTCCGCCTTCAAGAAACCCAAACGAAATCTTATGCATTTCGCGAATTTATAACCTCAAAAAAAAAATATCTTTCCAATATTTGACACGGTTCGATACTTGGTTTGTAAAAGGCATTGCATAGCATACAATTTGGTGGTTTATCGAGGAGCATTGAATGGTATGAAATGGCATAAACTCACAGGCATCATAAGCAAATCACTTTAATGCCTTGAAGTTTATGCGCATTAAAAATGATTGAAATTAAACGAGTTTTATACAATAAAGCGCATTCAATGGCATTTCGGATAAAATTGCCATTGATACGCATTTAAAGGCATTGTCCCAATCAACTCCTTGTTACCGGGCATGCTCCCATGTTTCCTATTCTCATTCACAGATTCTGCACTTTCTGTCCTCTTTCTTTTCCCAATACATACCTTCCCTTACCTCGTTTCCCAATCTTAATCTTGCTATTCTGGTCCATCTCTCTCCTCATCCCTTTTCTAAATACTTTGGTACTTCTTCCTTTTTTATCATCTTATACCATTTATTATATTTTGACTCTTCAATCATTCCTCATCTTTCTACTAATTGCCTTTCCCTCTCTCTCTTTTCCAACTCTTCATAGTTTACTCCAGACCCGCCTTCTATATCTCTACCATTAAAGAACTCCCTCCTTTCTTCTTCCCATCTCGTTAATTCTATCACCCTCCCTTTTCTGTGTTCTACCTCTATCAAGGACTTTCTCGCTAACTCCCCTCACTTTCCCTCCCTTAGCTTCGTCACAAATTTCCATGCCCTCTTTCTCGCTCTAGTACTAAATTTGTCCCTTTGCGCTTCTTCTCTCGCCATATATCCCGGCGTCCTCTAGTCTACCCCCAGCGTCCATCTTATATACCTTTCTTGTAAACTCTTAATCTCTTTCCTTTCTTTTCATCCCCACATGTCTGCTCTATACCCCAATACCGACCATACGAGCGTATCAAATGATCACATTCTCCTTCTACAATTTTTTAAAATCTTTTTCCTATTTCCCATATCTGTTTCACTACCCCTCCTGATTTTTTTATCCTTTATCTTATAGGAGCTCTATGAGGTCCATTTGCTAACAAGGTATATCCCAAATATTTAAATTCTTTTACTTCTTCTAAATTTATTCCCTTTCATCTTCCAGTCCATTCTTTTTTCCTTCCCCCTCTTTTTCTAAATTTCATTATCTTTTCCTTTTCTACATTTAAATTCAACTTTCTCCCATCTAAGTCTTTCTTTAATCCTGTAATTAAGCCGGTCATCCCTTCTTCATCCTCTGCCATCAACACTATATCGTCCACGTATGCCAGCGTATATATCTTTTCGTTCTCTATCCTAACTCCTCCCCATCCTTTTCTCTTCATTTCTTCTTTCCGATACTCTCTTTATTAATCCATCTCATATCCTGTTCTTCACTATAACTTTTTCTATCTCGCCTTGGTCTAATTAGTCAAACAATGCCTTCAAGTCCACGAACATTGCTATCATTGGCCCTTTCTCCATTTCAATCCTCCTATTTACTAGATAGTTGAGAAAATATATTTTGTCCATCACTCCTATCCCTTTTCTAAACCCTGTCTGATTCGGTGGCTCTATCTTTTTTTCCTCAACTTCTTTCTTTAATCTCTTCGATAAAGTAGGCACATATACCTTATAAAATGTTGGAATTCGTGCCACTCCTCTATAATCTTTAACCGCCTCCCCTTTGTCTTTCTTCACTATGGATACCACTACTCGTTTCTACTATAACTTTGGCAATCCCTCTCCTCTCCATACTCTATTGCATATTATACATGCCCATTCCTGTAATTCTGTCCCCCCATATTTCCAGACTTCATTTGGAATTTCATCTATCAGGTGCCTTTCCATCTTTCATTATCCCTAATACCTTATCCATTTCCTCCCTTGTAATGTCCTCCTCCTCATCTGTTTCCATAAAATATTTTTTCCATTCTATCATCTCAATAGCCTAGTTTACTCCTTTCCTTCTTCCCTCTGTATTTACCACCTTCCAAACATCTTCCATTCTAGCCTTCTCCGTCTCTTCTTCAAACCTTTTATTTTCCTCTTTTTTTTATCACACAACTCAGTATACTCCTTTTTTCTCCTATATTTTTCTTCGCTACTTGTCCCTTTTCTCCATTTTCTTAATTCCCTTCTCACTTCCTTCTTCTCTTTACATTCCTCATCTCATCCACTTCTATCCCCTCCTTCACTAACTTCTTTTTTTGCTTGTGCCCTCTAATACTGTTTTTATTCCTCCTATCATTACTTCCATCTCCTCTCTTACATTTTCTTCTCCCATTTTGATATTCCTCACATTTCTTAAACTTTTCTTCACCTTCCATTGACCAATCCCCTCTTTCTGCTCTTTTTACTTTTTCTTCCTTTTTAGCCATATTGTTATTACTCTTTTCTCCCTCTAGTGTCACTGTTATAGGAAAGTGATCCGAATCTATATAATCCCCTACCTCTAGTTTCTTGATCTTCTCTCTTACCTCGTCTTCCACAATCACATAATCAATTACCGTTCCCCTTTCTCTACCTGAACGTGTATATTCCCCGTCCTCTTCCCCCTATATATTTCCGTTTAGGATAAACCATCCCATCTCCTCTAGGCTCTTCAACAATTTCTTTCCCTCCCCATTGAGTATCTTCTCATTGGATTTTCTTCCTCGCTCTCCACCCCATTCCCTTCCTCCTCTATCTCCTGTTGTCGCATTAAAATCTCCTATTATAAGCCTAATCTCTTGTTTATTTTCTTCCATCACCGTCTGCATAAATCCCTACTATCTTCCACCTCTCTCCTCCCATATTTACCTCCTGCTATTAATCCTTCTTTTTGCTTTTTCATCTCTTCCTTATCCTTCTCTGTTATACATTCGTTCCTTATTCATCACCATCGCTCCCATTGCTCTGCCTTTTTTATTCTTCCATCATTACCCATTGTGTTAAATTTCTCATGAATTCTCTATCCTTTTTTTCCAAGCGTGCTATACTCCAGTGGCAGATCCTATTTTCCTCAACTTATATTACATATTTCTTTCTACCTATGTCAAATCAGCCTCTATTCTCTCCGAGCTTCCACATAACACCCTCTTCTTTGTCATCACTTCCCTCTTATGTTCTCATTTTCTTAGTTTCACCAGTGCTATTCTCTCTCCTCTTCGCGCTTCCCTTCCTACACTTCGCACTTCCTCTATCTCTACCTTAGCTTCTATCCTTTTTAGTACTTCTTCCACTCCTTCCCCTCTAATCTTAGACCCTTGATCACTATGTTTCTTCTTCTTTTCTATTTGTTTTATTTTTCTCAGTCTTTCCTTCTCCTTATTCCCATTCTCACCACCTCCAAACTCCCGATTTGAGCTTTCTATATTTTTATCCCACCTTCCAACTCCTCTACCTTTTTATTATGCTCTTCCTGCTTTTTTATTCATTGTTCCAACGTCTGCATCCTTTTGTCTAGTTTTTCCTTGGCTTCTTCCCATTTCCTCATATCTTCCCTTAGATCGGCCATTTTCCGCCTAATTTCTTTCCTTATATCCTCTCCCCTTTTCTCCTGATTTTTTCATATATTTCCATTACTTCTGTCATCATTTTACGTACCATGAATTTACCACACATTTACGTACCATGCTACCGTACCTTGTTCCGTAATTCTCTACTTATCCCTCCCTGTCACTGCTACTCGCTTACACCTTTCTCCCCACCCTGCTCCTCACGCCAAACAAACTAACCTCCCAGCCTACCTAAAACAGTCTCAAGCTTAACACTTTCATGCCGAAAACGGAAGTTAAAAATTAATTAATAACCAAAAGATGAATTTTCAACAAAAAATGTCATAGTTGATATTTCAAGCAAAAAATTTTTAATTTATAACAGTTGATTTCAATAAGAAATACGCATTTTCAACCAAACAATTTAATGCTCAACTAAAACAGATTAGTTTTTAACCAAAATGTTGCACTTTTAACCAAAAACATTAATTAAATACCAAAAAGGACGAATTATCAATAAAGTACATACATTTTCAACCAAATAATTAGATTTTGAACCAAGAGGATTAACATTCCACGAAAGAAACAAATTTTCAACCACATAGTTAAATTTTCAACTAAGAAAGATCAATTTTGTGCCTAAACTGGTATAGTTACATTTTAAAACCAACAAATTTTCAACAATGTAGTCAACTTTTCGACCAAAAATATTTGAATTTTCTACCAAATTTCTTAATTTTTTTTAGTGATTCCCAGACGTGAAAATATCTTGCGTAAGAAATGATTTAGAAAATTAATCTTCTGGGTTAAAAATTTAACTTGTTTTTTTTTAACTTAAAATTTAACAGTTTAGTTGAAAATTAAACTTATTGTAGAAAACTCGTTCTGTTGACTAGATAGTTCAACAATTTGGTAGAAATTCACAGGTTTTGTAGAAAAATCGTTTTTTTTTTTTTTTTTTTAAATAGAGTTTTTGTAATAAAAGTTTAACTATTGCATTTTTAGTTAAAAACTGATCTTTTTTATTTAAAAAATTCAACTATTTGTTTGAAAATTTATGTAATATGTTGCCAATTCGTCTATTTTGGTTGAAAATGAATCTGTTTTAGTTGAGGATTGAACTGTTTTGTTGAACATTCGTATTTTGAATTAATTCAACTGTTTTTATTTAAAATGAACATCTTTCTATGAATGAAATATGCAATATTACCTTGTTGAGAGTTGAACTACATGCGAATTTCAATTGTAGCACGGGTTTGGTTCTGACCTTAACTTGAATTTAAATTTACCAAAACGTAAACCTCAGGGCCGTGTCACAATGTGGCGCAACGTAATTCAGTTATTCAGCTAGGCTGTTGTGGTGCTACGGTTTATCGCTATGCCACAGTTTTGGCATACATGGGTGACCACGGCACATCCCTCCGCGGCTCCTCTCATCCGACACCGCCGCTGCGGCGTAATTCTTGGAATGCACGAATCGAAATTGCTACAGTTGAAATTCACGTGTACTTTGTAAATTTATAAGAAACAGTAAGATTTTACCAAATCCCCCCTTAACCCAAATCGTAATTTTTGGATAACTACTAAATTCACAGAAAAAATTTAGTCGGCAAAAATTATGTAAGATGGGGGAGGGGGTCAAAACTTATGCGCCCTAACAAAAAGGGGCAAGTGGTATAAAATTTCAGAAAAAAGTTTACGTAATTCATACATGGACCCTTTTTTGACATACATAAAACAAAACAAACCTTTTTTTAATAAAAATTACCTGAATCTTAAAAAATGATATTTTTGCTCATTTAACAAAATTCTACCTTGAAGAAAAGTTATATTTTATTAGCATATAATATAAAAAACTGTGCATAAAAAGAGGAGCGTAATTTTCGTACCCATTGGAAATGTTAATAAATTCAGAAAATTAATCATGTTTGAACAAATTGCGACACCGCCAAATAATTTTTCATTTCAAAAAATCAATACAGATTTTTATTTGTAATAAAGCGTAACAACTTTTCAGCAATAGTCCTCTTTCAAATTAAAACCTTTAAAATGTGTATTTTTTAGATTGCAATTTAAACAAATTACAAAAAAAAATGTAATTTAATGTAAATACTGTAAAAGAAGAAACATCATCTTAGCAACAAAAATTATAAAAATTTGATACGTATTTCAGTAAAAATGATATATTCAGAAATAAAAGTTAGACTTTTAGTTTGGCAATGGAAAACGTACTGCCAAGTGACCGGAAATTCAGGTTCCTAATATCTTTATTTATATAGTTCATAATCTCAAGACAGTGGCCCAGACATAAATTTGAAATCAAAATTATTTATATTATTATTATTATTATATCATTAAGCCGTTTCCCTTTCGGGGTAGGCGTGAATTGCTCGGTGGTAAAGTAGTCAGCATGGGTGTATTCTATGGTGGTCTAAAAATGTATTAGATTTTTTTTTCGAATATTCATGCACATTTCCCGGAAATTTGTTCAAATTCAGAAAAAAATAAATCCATTTTTTTGGTTTGAAAAAAAAATTATATTTAGAGGCGCAAGCCCCATGGGAAGTTTAATACGAATTTCCCATAAGAAAAAAAGACGTTTTTGTAAATTTAATTCAGAATCATCAATAGTAGCTGAATCGAGTTGCAAATCAACATTTTTCTTGAAAATTAGCCATAGAATACAAAGAAAATATTTTTTTTTAAATATCACCCCCATAAGTCTGTTTTATAGGGTCCCAAAAAATACCCCATAAGTGAAAAAATGGGTTTTGCGAGTTTTTCATGCTAATTCTGACTTTTTTGGGGGTTTTAGAAATTAAAATTTTTTTTAGGGCAAAAAATATTATTTTATACTGATTATTAGATGTTCAGATGAATTGTTTTAACAATTTATTATTGTTTTTAGCAATTTCCTCTTAGAATGGAGTCAGAAGGTCGGGTTTTTAAAACAAAATTTACACTTTTTGTCCAATTTTCAATTGAAGTGAGGTAATACATTATTTATTTGAACAAAAATAATTGTTTAAACAATTTATTATTATTGGTAATAACATTCTCTTAGATCAATGCTGGAAAATTGTAGTTTTCTCGAAAACTTGTTCACTTTTTGTCCAATTTTCAATTAGAGTGAAGTTATACCTGATTTATTTTTACAAAAATAATTGTTCAAACAATTTATTGTCATTGTTAATAACATTTTCACAGAATAATTCGGGAAAATTGCAGTTATTTTAAAAAATTTCCACTTTTTGCCCAATTTTCAATTAGAGTAAAGTGATACCTTATTGATTTTCACAAAAATAATTGTTTAAACAATTTATTATTATTGTTATTAACATTCTCACAGAATAATGCTAGAAAATTGCAGTTTTTTTTTAAATTTTCCACTTTTTGTCAAATTTTCAATTAGAGTGAGGTAATACCTTATTTATTTCAACAAAAATAATTGTTTAAACAATTTATTATTATTGGTAATAAAATTCTCTCAGAACAATGCTGGAAAATTGCAGTTTTCTCGAAAATTTTTTCACTTTTTGTCTAATTTTCAATTGAAGTGAAGTAATACTTGATTTTTTTTAACAAAACTAATTGTTTAAACAATTTATCATCATTGTTAATAACATTCTCACAGAATAATGCTGGAAAATTGTAGTTTTTAAACAAATTTTCCACTTTTCGTCCAATTTTCAATTAGAGTGAGGTAATACCTTATTTATTTTAACAAAAATAATTGTTCAAACAATTTATTATTATTGGTAATAACATTCTCTTAGAACAATGCTGGAGAATTGCAGTTTTTTTTAAATTTTCCACTTTTTGTCCAATTTTCAATTAGAGTGAGGTAATACCTCATTTATTTTAACAAAAATAATTGTTTAAACAATTTATTATTGTTTTAAGCAATTTTCTCTCAGATTAGAGTCAGAAGGTTCCGTTTTTATCGAAATTTTTCCACTTTTCGTCCAATTTTCAATTAGAGTGAGCTAATACATAATTTATATTAACAAAAATAATTGTTTAAACAATTTATTATCATTGTTAATAATATTCTTACAGAATAATGCTGGAAAATTGCAGTTTTTTCAAAAAATTTCCACTTCTTGTCCAATTTTCAATTAGAGTGAGATACATATTAAGTCAACAAAATTAATTGTTCAAACAATTTATAATTATTGTTAATAATATTCAATTTGAATAATGGTAGAAAATTGCGGTTTCTTCTGAAATTTGTAACTTTTTACCCACTTTTTAATTATTGAAGTAATAAATAATGCAAGTCAACAAACATAGTTGTTCAAACAACTTTTTATTGTTTATAACCATCGTCTCTTAGATAATTGCTAAACAGCAGCCGTTTTTTCTTCAATTTTTAACTTTTTGTACACTTTTCAGTAGAATATTTATATAACAATAATATTTATATAAGATTAGTGTTTTTAAATAAAAACATTTTTAATTAATAACTAAAATTTAATTATAATTAAAAAATATATATTTTTATTTTTAAAAAATGTTGGTGGAATCAACTAGTTGATTTAAAATTATTAAAAATCTAATTTATATTTTTAATTAATTTTTTAATTCAAAATAATATATAAATTATAATTTAAATATATATTGAATTAATAATATATTTTATTATTAATTAAATTCAATAATTATAAAAGAAATTTTTAATGTTTCACTATGAGTCTTTTAATAATAGATGAAATATAAAAAACCTAATTTTTTAAACAAATTTGTATTGTTTAAAAAATGATTCTGTCTATTTTTTATTTATTATTTATTCATAACTAAAAAGGTAAAGCAAAGTTTAATATATCAGAAAAAACCGCAACTTTCTAGCATTATATAAAAAAAATGTTATCAATGATAATAAAAAATTATTTTAACAACAATTGTTTTTAACTTGCATACATTGTTGCCTCACTTGAACAGATGAAAACTTTCTATTTTTTTACTTTGAATATTCATAAGGAAGATAATTGTTAACAATATTTTGCAGCAGATTATTTTTTGTGAGCTATTACGATTTATACCAGATAAGAAAAAAAATTTCTTCGTGAAAAGGGATGAAAATTCTCTATTTGTTAAGTTAAATTATTTATAAACAATCTCAATAATTAGGCTTAAAAATTTTCTGGTATTTAAGAAGTCTGCAATACTACTGTGATGAAAATATGATAAACAATCATTTTTGTTTGCGAAAAAAATGAATATTTCATATTTGTTAACTTAAATTATTCATAACAAAGCTAAATGTTAAGTGAATTTATTGATTTATTCCAACTATCGCTTCTTATCAATTTTTAAAAAAATGATTCAATTTCAACAATTGGCGTCTTATTTATACAAATTTAAGAAGCTCTCTAAAAGTGGAGATTTCGAAAGTTTTGTCATAATTTCAAGTAAGCTTCTTTATACACTCGGACCCCGATTTAGTAATCCCCGGTTTAGTAATTCCTAGAATTGCTGGCCCACGCAGTTTTTTAGCGCGCAGGGCTTGAGACGGTTGCGTCTCTCGCCTCGGACCGGCCGCAGTGCACGTGTACTCGGTCGAGTATATTGCGCAATATTATGCATTTCAACTGAAAACGGTTCAGGCGGCCCTGGCTGTTAGTGAATCGGGGTCCGAGTGTATAATAAATAATTAAACTTATTTCGCGAAAACCGCGCGATAACAAATTGATTTTCAGGTTGAGCGCATTCTTTGGAAGAGAAATTGCGCCGGAAGAGCCGTGCTTTATTTTCGACGTTGATTAACCACAGTACGGTTTAGATGACTATTAAAATAATAGCCAGTAACATACACCATCGTCGGTAATTATCTCCACGGCTAGTGTGAGCGGTACTAAAAATCACGGCTGACTTTGAAACATGATTACGTTTTGCGTCAAGTTTTAGTGGGTTATCACAGCTGTTGGTCGCAAGACCGCACAGTAGGGGCAAAAAATACCCGTGGACAAAAAATGGACACAAAACGCATTTGTTCATAACAATCAAATGAATTATGAATCATTTTTGTCGATTTTCAAAGTATCCTAGCAAAGAGTCATCGGAAAGAGATCCCTAGTTGATTCCGTAAACAAAAATTGAGCCTATTCATTGAAAAGTCTCCAAACTGTGAATTTCTTGATAAAAATTATTTAAACAATTATCAAAAAGCATCTATTCTTAATGAATTATAATGGAACATTCATTTCTCTCACATAAAATGACTTGTCTTCATTAATTTGTTTATGAAACAAAATTTAAAAAACCTTTATTGAACAAAAGACGTTTAAATCGGATAAATAGTGTAGGCTACAAATTGATTGGACCACGGGTACATTCTTTGCCCCACTGTGGACCGGTGACCGCAGACTGAAACTCGTGGTAGATACTTTTCGAAAGATATTATAGAAAACATCTCTATGTCAGATCATTCAGCGCGGAACTTCACAAGCTTTCGAAAAGGTTTCAAAAAAATTTCTGGCTTTTTTGAAGGAGTAATAACATTTCAAAGTCAGCAGTGATTTTTCCTATCGCTCCCGCTAGCCGTGAAGATAATTTCCAACGGTAGTGTATTTTGCCTAAAAAGATAGTAATTATCTCTCTCTCATGAATAGCTGAATTACTTATCGTTTTGTTTTTAGATTTCCAAGAAGCTCTCCTCGTTCTGAAATCGAGACCATGTCTATTTTTGGGCCTTGGAACTAATCAGTTTAGGGTAAACCTAGATTCCTATGAAATTCCGTTTCACCAGTTTTGTCGACACACTGGTTTCCTCTACATACTGGTACAAGTCACGCGAGACGCGTCCGAATCGAGAGGTGATTATCCTACCGGTAATCCTTGACGATCCTTTCTCAGTCCTGCAACCGAGGAGCCATGTGAGGTAATTCACACTTCTCACTTGCACGCGACACAGGATATCCTTGAAGCCTGCTAACGGTCCTGGAACCGCCTCGTCTTCTCCCGGTTACGGGAACTTGAATAGCATTTTCTCACACGCAAGTACCTACACACCTGTCACTTGATTCCATAGCCTCACACCCCGCACGATCGCGTGGGACAACAAACTTTAGACGAAATTTCCTCAATCTACTCATTTCTACTATTCTACGATACACTAACTTCTCTTTCATTAACTATTTTCTGATTCCCACGCACCATTATGACTCTCGACCGAGATTCGTATCAAGTCATTATCAGAAGTAATAATAGTCCTTTATTGCTTCCTTTCTAAAATTACAGACGTGTCCTCACGTGGCACCTGAGGATACCGCTGTGGTACTGTAGACACACGAGGTCGTTTACTTCACCGCAAGCACCTCATCAGTCAATGACACGAGAGTTTTCTTTTTTTGGTATAAAGAAGATCAGAGTCCGCTTTGATTTTTGGTTGCTTGGATATTTAATTATAATAATTAGGGTATCTCCACATATTGTTTCACTCTTATTCTGAGCTGAGACAGACAATTTGTGAAAAAATGATAGTTCCCATTTGGGTTAGGAAATTTTCCCAAAGAATTACAATTCTGATCTGGAACAGTGAATTTTCTAAGAAAAATTAGAATTCTGAGTTGGAAGAGGGGATTTCGGTAAAGAATTATAATTTCAATTTTGAGACAGGGAATTTCGTAAATAATTATAATTCTGAGTTGAGATAGAATTTTAATTCGTGTAACCAACAATTATCTGATGTTCCAACAGAGAATTTAAATTCTGTTCTGTAATATAATTTGCAATAATTAATTGAAATATTGACTGAAGCTGTTCATGGTTTATTCGCAAGAACGTTGAAGAGTAAAAGTATGTTGAAAGTTGATACGTACAACTCTAAATACACATACATATTTCTAAGACAGCAAACATTGTAGCTGAATCAGCAAAAAACTTCTGCTGACTCATATATCTTATAAAGTGCAAGGCCCTGATACAATTAATTACTGGTTTATTGCTATTTGCAAGATTCATGGTAATTGCACCCCCATGACTCGATCTAAGTGGGGAGGTGTTACATCCCGCTGTGAAAGACGACGCATGATTATATGATGATAAATAGTATTTTTCGAGTTTGAAAAGGCATGGAATGATTATTTGAGTTGAGATGGGTATTTTTCGACTTGTATCAGGCGTCGGATGAGCCTTTTCCGAGTGGGAAAAGATGCCTCATGATTATCTAATGTCGGAACTTTTTTGACTTGGAAAAGAATTTGAATAATTATTTGATGTCAAATGGGCGTGTTTTGAGTTGGATAAGGCCTCGCATGACCATTTGATATTGCAGGGTGCTTTCCGAGTTGTATGAGGCCTTGTATGATAAGATTATGTCAAATGATGTTTTTCAAATTTGATTTGAGATGGACGTTTCTCGAATTGGAAAAGGCGTTGCATATTTCTTTGATGTCAGCTGGGTGTTTTCGAGTTGGAATAGGCATAGAATGATTATTTGAGTTTAGATAGGTGCTTTTCGATTTGTAACAGTCGTCGCATGAGCCTTTCCCGAATGGGAAAAGGTGTCTTATGATTATTTAATGTCAGATGGAAGTTTTTTTAATTAGAAAAGGCTTCGATTAAATATTTGATTGTGAGATGGGCGTGTTTTGAGTTCGAAAATGCGTCGCATGACTATTTAATGTTGCAAGGGTGTTTTCCGAGTTGCATGAGGCGTCGCATAATAAGATCATGTCAAATTATATTATTCCAGTTTGAGTTGAGATGTGCGTTTTTCGAGCTGGCAAAAGCGTCGCATCATTATTTCATGTCAGATGGACGTTTTTCTTATTGGAAAAGGCGTCGCATATTTATTTGATGTCAACTGGGTGTTTTTTGAGTTCGAAAAGGCTTGACATGGACGCTTTTTTATTCGGAAGAAGCGTCGCATGATACTTTGATGAGAAATGGCTTTTCTTGAGTTGGAAAAGGCATAGAATGATTATTTGATTCGAGATGGGTGTTTTTCGATTTGTAAAGGCGTCGTATAAGCCTTTCCTGAGTGGGAAAAGGTACCTCATGCTTATTTAATGTCAGATGGAAGTTTTTTGACTTGGAAAAGGCGTCGCATGACCATTTGATTTTGAAGAGGTATGTTTGTGTTGTATGAGGCGCCGCATGATAAGATGATGTCAAATAATGTTTTTGAAGTTGGAAAAGGGATGGAATGATTATTTGAGTTGAGTTTGGCGTTTTTTGAGCTGGAAAAAGCATCGCATGATTATATGATGTTGCATGGTAGATAGATAGAGAAAATATTGAAAATCCTCAATGATTTTTTAACGGCTAAGATGAAATATATAGAAGAAAATTAACAACACTTCCAGACCTGGTCTTCGAAGGGTTGTTAATTTTCTTCTATATATTTCATCCCAGACGTTCAAAAATTATTGAGGATTTTCAATCTTTCCTCTATCTATCTACCATGTAACATCATATAATCATGCGACACCTTATCCAGTTGGTGAAACTTCCATGCGACATCAAATAATTATGCAGTGCCTTTTCCAACTCGAGAAATGTTCATCTGACATCAAATAATCATGTGAAGCCTTTTCCGTTTTGAAACACGCCAATCTGTTATCAACTAGTCACGCGACGCCTTTTACAACAACAAAAAACACCAATTTGGACTTGAATAATCATTATATGCCTTTCCCATATCAAAAAACACCATGTAACATTGTATAATCATGCGAAGACTTATCCAGCTGGTAAAACTTCCATGCGACACCAAATAATTATGCGATGCCTTTTCCAACTTGAAAATTGCCCACTGACATAAAATAATTATGCGACACCTTTTCCATCTTTGAAAACGCCTATACGACGCCTTTTCCATTTTGAAAAACACCCATCGGACAAAAAATAATCGTGCAGAAGCTTTCCCAACTATCTTTGCGTAATGAGCACTCATGACTTATCAGCATTTTTTACCGAAAAGTTTGAGTTGGAAAAGATTCCAAATAAAAAAAAAAATCCATTTGTCATCAAATAATCATGCCACGTCTCTTCCAACTAGGAAAACGTCCATGCCAAGCCTTTTCCAACTCGAAAAACACCCAGCTGACATCAAATAAATATGCAACGCCTTTTCCAATTCGAGAAACGTCCATCTGACATGATATAATGATACGACGCTTTTTCCAGCTCAAAATACGCCCAACTCAACTCAAATAATCATTCTATGCCTTTTCCAACTCAAGAAAAGCAAGTTTTCATCAAAGTATCATGCGACGCTTCTCCCGAATAAAAAAGCGTCCATGGGAAACCTTGTCGAACTCGAAAAACACCCAGCTGATATCAAATAAATATGCGACGCCTTTTCCAATTAGAAAAACGTCCATCTGACATGAAATAATGATGCGACGCTTTTGCCAGCTGGAAAAACGCCCATCTCAACTCAAACTGGAATAATATCGTTTGACATCATTTTATCATGCGACGCCTCATGCAACTCGGAAAACACCCATGCAACATTAAATCGTCATACGACGCATTTTAGAACTCAAAACACGCCCATCCGACATTAAATATTTGATCGGAGCCTTTTCTAATTTCAAAAACTTCCATCTGACATTAAATAATCATGAGACACCTTTTCCCATTCGGAAAAGGCTCATGCGATGCCTTTTAAAAATCTAGAAACACCCAACTTAACTCAATAATCATTCTATGCCTTTTCCAACTCAAGAAAAGCCATTTTTCATCAAAATATCATGCGACGCCTCTTCTAACTAAGGAAACGTCTTTGTCAAGCCTTTTCCAACTCGAAAAACAACCCAGCTGGCATCAAATAAATATGCGACGCCTTTTCCAATTTCAAAAACTTCCATCTAACATTTAATAATCATGAGACAGCTTTTTCCATTCGGGAAAGGTTCATGCGACGACTTGTACAAATCGAAAAACACCCAACCTAACTCAAATAATCATTCTATGCCTTTTCCAACTCAAGAAAAGCCATTTTTCATCAAAATATCATGCGTTGCCTCTTCCAACTAAGAAAACGTCCATGTCAAGCCTTTTCCAACTCGAAAAACAACCTAGCTGACATCAAATAAATATGCGACGCCTTTTCCAATTTCAAAAACTTAGATCTGACATTAAATAATCATGAGGCACCTTTTCTCATTCGGAAAAGGTTCATGGGACGCCTCTTAAAAATCGAGAAACACCCAAATTAACTCAAATAATCATTCAATGCCTTTTCCAGCTCAAGAAAAGCCGTTTTTCATCAAAGTATGATGTTACATGGTATTTTTTGATTTGGGAAAGGCGTCGTGTGATTATATGATGTCAAATTGTGTTTTTCGAGTTGGAAAAGGCATGGAATGATTATTCGAGTGTAATATGGTCATCAAAAAAGATTTGTGTCTCACGAAAGGTGGCGTTACATGTAAACTCTGAAGCCAAAAATGGTGGTAAGGCGATTGAAGTGCGCTCGTTACGCAAAGAGAGTGTGTGGTCTCCATAGAAGGATCGGGTGGCTTTGAATGAAGAAGTTTCGCGTGCGCGAGTCCGACAACAAATGTAAAAGTGCAAAGAGACAAGAGCTATAATCAGGGGGAGGGGGCACATCGGAGAGAAAAGAAGTGAGTTGAGAACCTCGATCATTCAGGTTCCACTGCGGGCGACTACTATCGAGTGTGTGACTATAACTATAGGGACTCTTGGGTGGCTCGAGTGTGGTGGTCGCCTTCCATACCAACCAAACCTACCTACCTACCTTAAGATTGGCTTGCGGCTAGGTTCTCACCACATCCGCGGACCTGTTTCCATAAGCTCAGGTCTGAGGCCCTTAAGTAGTGTCGAGACAACTCGCTGATTCTGAATTCTTCGAGACTTGACCTCGAGACTCGAACGAGCCCGCAGGTATCTTCGAACACTCATTCTCGTGTAGGTCCGAAAATCGCGTCCAACTTTGGATCAATTGTTCAATCATGCATTGACATCTGTGTGCGATAGGGTGATCCAAAAATTCATTGGACATTTTTTTCTCCTCGAATTTTTATTAATAACGCCTGGTTTCTTCGAATACACAAAAAAAAAATTTTGTTTGTAAATGATTTTTTATTTTGAAAAATAAATTGTCAGAGAATATTGAAAAAGATTTCAAGAATGTAGATTGTAAGGCAAACCTTTTTTATTTTGCAGGATTAGAAAATTTTGGAAAAAATTCGAGTATTTTTCAATTTTGCAAGATCACACAATTTAAGAAAATATTCGAACAAGTTTCAGAGATATTTAGAAAGTTGAAAAATTCAAAAACTAATTTAAAACTTTAAAAGATTCAGGAAATCTGAAACAAAATGTAGATGTTAGAAAACTTCGAAAAAGAATCTGGAAGATAGATTTTTTTTAATTTTGCAAGATTTAAAAAACTATTAGAAAAAATTTAAATTGTTTTAAAAAATTGTCAGAAGTTTTGAAAACATTCAAAAATTGATTTAAAATTTGAAAAGATTTAAAAATTTAAAACCAAATGAAGCCCCATTAGGTTCAACACGTATTTCCCATAAAAAAAGACGTTTCTGTAAATTTTATTCAGAATCGTCAATATTGGGAGAATCGAGTCGAAACTCAACATTTCTCTTCACAATTAGCCATAGAATAGGAAGAAAATGTTACTTTTTAAATATTGCCCCCATAAGTCTGTTTTATAGGGTCCAAAAAAAACCCCATAAGTGAAAAAATGGGTCTTGCGAGATTTTTATGCTAATTCTGATTTTTTTCCGGTTTTTTTAAAAATAAAAATTGTTTCTAAGCCATAAATTATTGCTCCGAATTGATAATTTGATGTTTAGATGAATTGTTTAAACAATTCATTATTGTTTTTAGCAATTTTCTCTTAGAATAGAGTCGGAAGTCGCGTTTTTTTCAAAAATTTTCCACGTTTTGTCCAATTTTCAATTAAAGTAAGGTAATACATAATTTATTTCAACAAAAATAATTGTTTAAACAATTTATTAATATTGGTAATATCATTCTCTTAGAACAATGCTGGAAAATTACAGTTTTTTTTATTCCACTTTTTGGCCAATTTTCAATTAGAGTGAGATACATACTAAGTTAACAAATTCAATTGCTTAAACAATTTATAATTATTGTTAATAATATTAAATTTGAGTAATGCTAGAAAACTGCGATTTTTTCTGAAATTTGTAACTTTTCACCCACTTTTTACTTAGTAAAGTAATAAATAATGCAAGTTAACAAACATTGTTGTTTAAACAATTTGAAATTGTTTATAACTATCTTCTCTTAGATAATTGCTAGACAGCTGCGGTTTTTTCATTAATTTTTAACTTTTGGTACACTTTTCACTATGGGTGTTATAATAATAGATGAAATATAAAAAACCTCATTTTTTAAACAAATTTCCATTGTTTTTAACTATCTTCTTCTATAATAATACTTAATAATTGCGTTTTTTTGAAATTTTTCACCTTTTGAAAACTTTTTACGTAGTGAGAAGATAATTAATGAAATTTAAGAAACATAATTGTTTAAACAATTTATTATTGTTTATAATTATATTCTCTTAGAGAAATTATAGAAATTTGCTATTTTTTTGTTGTTGAAATTTTCAGCTTTTTTTGACTTTATAGTTAGAAAGAAATAATAAATAATAATATTAATTTAAAAAAGGAATATGTCAAATATCTGTTTTATTTCTGAAAAATATATCCATAAAAAAGAAATAGGTTGTTTAAACTATGAATGTGTCTATTTTTTATTTATTATTTGTTTATAACTAAAAGTGAAAAGTGGGCAAAAATGTAAAAAATTAAGAAAAAAATGCAACTATCTAGCATAAATATATAAGATAGTTAAAAATAATAATAACTTGTTTAAATAATTATTTTTGCTAAATTGAATTAATTATTAACTTACTACAAATGAAAATTAGTCTGATAGTTGAAAATTTCAGAAAAAAACCGCAACTTTCCAGCATTATTCAAATTCAATATTATTAACAATATTAATAAATTGTTTAAACAATTATTTTTAGTAAAATTAATTATTACCTCAACTCTAATTAAAAATTGTGCAAAGAGTGAGAATTTTTTGAAAAAACCCACGACTTTCTGATTCTATTTTAAGAAAAAATGGCTAGAAACAATAATAAATTATTTAAACAATTTATTTAAACATCTAGTTATGAGTATAAATTAATATTTTATGTATTAAAACAATTTGCATGAAGAATCCGGGAAAAAATCATAATTAGCACCAAAAACCTGCGAAACCCATTTTTTCACTTATGGGGTTTTTTTGGGACCTTATAAAACATTATGGGTGTGATTTTTGAAAAGCAATTATTCATTGATATTTTTCAGGTAATTGTGAAGAGAAATGTTGAGTTTCAACTAAAATCAGCTCATCATGAGGATTCTGAACTAAATTTACAAAAACCGTCTTTTTTTCTTATGGGAAATACCCTAGTGCGCAATAGTACAGTAGGGTAGTCCAAAATTTTTTTTTCTCGAATTTTTATAAATAGCTTCCAGAAATTTGTTCGAATCCACACAAAAATGTATCCATTTTTTTTGTTTGAAACAAAATATTGATGGGTGAAGCCCCATAGAGTTTAACAATTATTTCCCATAAGAAGAAAAGACATTTTTGTAAATTTTATTCAGAATCCTCAATATTTGCTGAATCCAGTTGAAACTCAACATTTCTCTTCACCATTAGCCATAGAATACGAATAAAATACTACTTTTCAAATATCACCCCCATGAGTCTGTTTTATAGGGTCTCAAAAACATTTCGAAGAATTTTACGAAATTTCAAGTAATTTTAACAAATTTTAAAGAATTTCAATGGTTTTAAAAGGATTTATAAATATTTTGAAGAATTTCGAAGGATTATAAAGGATTTCAGGAAACTGCAAAAGATTCCAAGCGATTTTTAGGGATTTTAAAGGATCTTAAGAGATTCCGAAGGATATTACAGATTTCACAAGATTTCAAATAATTTTACGAAACTAAACAAAATTTTTAATAGACTTATAGAAATTCCTAACGATTTCTAAGGATTTGCAAAAAAATTTCAAAGATTTTAAAGGATTTCATTATTTTTGATAAATTTTAAGAGGTTTCCAAAGGCTTTCAACTTTTTTGAAAAATTTATAAGCACTTCAGAGTATTTTAAAACATTTCGAAGAATTTTACGAAATTTCAAGTAATTTTAACAAATTTTAAAGAATTTCAATGGTTTTAAAAGGATTTCTAAATATTTTGAAGGATTTCGAAGGATTATAAAGGATTTCAGAAAACTGCAAAAAGATTCCAAGCGATTTTTAGGGATTTTAAAGGATCTTAAGAGATTCCGAAGGATATTACAGATTTTACAAGATTTCAAATAATTTTACGGAACTAAATAAAATTTTTAATAGAGTTATTGAAATTTCTAACAATTTTGAAGGATTTCATAAAATTCTGAAATATTTCAAAAGATTTTATTATTTTCCATAAATTTTGAGAGGTTTCAAAAGACTTTCAACTTTTTTGAAAAATTTATAAGCAGTTCCAAGTATTTTAAAACATTTCACAGAATTTTACGAAATTTCAAAAGATTTCAATGGTTTTGAAAGGATTTCTGAAGATTTTGAAGGATTTCAAGAAATTGCAAAACATTTTCAAGGATGTACAAATGTTTTCCGAAACGTTTCAAGATTTTAAAGTGATTTATTAGAGTGCGGTAAATTTCAAGAGATATTATATTTGAATTTTTCTGGAATTTAAGGGATTTCTAAACTGTTGAAAAGATTTGATAGAATCTCACTAAATTTTTAATGAATTTTTAGAAATATTTCATGATTTCAAGGGGTTTCATAAAACTTTCGCAAAAATTTAAAAGATTTTACTATTCTAAAAAACTTAAAAAGATTTTAAGGATTCCTGAAGATTTTAGAATTCTAAAGGATATCAAGAAATGTAAAAGATTCCCAAGGATGTCCAAATGTTTCTCGAAACGTTTTAAGATTTTAAGAGATATTATTATTTGACTTAATGGAAATTTAAGGGATTTCTAGACTGTTGAAAAGATTTTACAGAATCTCACTAAAGTTTTGATAAATTCATAGAAATATATAATGATTTCAAAGGGTTTCATAAAGTTTTAAAATATTTCAAAAGATTTTACTATTTTAAAAAAACTAAAGAGATTTTAAAGGATTCCTGAAGATTCTAAAGGATTTTAAAGAATTTCAAGAAATTGCAAAAGATTCCCAAGGATGTCCAAATGTTTCCCAAAACTTTTTAAGATTTTACAGTAATTTATGAGAGTTCGAAAATTTTTGAAAGGTATTGTCATTGGATTTTTAAGGAATTCGAGGGATTTCTAAACTGTTGAAAAGATTTTATAGAATCTAACTAAAAGATTTTACCATTCTAAAAAACCTAAAAAGATTTTAAAGGATTCCTGAAGATTTTAAAGGATTTTAAAGGAATTAAAGAAATGTAAAAGATTTCCAAGGATGTCCAAATGTTTCTCGAAACGTTTTAAGATTTTGAAGTAATTTATGAGAGTTCGATACATTTTAAGAGATATTATTATTTGATTTGACAGGAATTTAAGGGATTTCTAAACTGTTGAAAATATTTTACAGAATCTCACTAAAGTTTTAGTAAATTTATAGAAATATATAATGATTTCAAAGGGTTTCATAAAATTTTCAAATATTTCAGAAGATTTTACTATTTTGAAAAACCTAAAGAAATTTGAAAGGATTCCTGAAGATTTTAAAGGATTTTAAAGGAATTCAAAAATGTAAAAGATTCCCAAGGATGTCCATTTCCCAAAACGTTTTAAGATTTTACAGTAATTTTTAAGAGTTCGATAGATTTTAAGAGATATTATTATTTGATTTGAATGGAATTCAAGGGATTTCTTTAGTGTTGAAAGGATTGTACAGAATTTTCAAAAAATTATATAAATTTCTAGAAATAAATAATGATTTCAAAGGGTTTCATAAAATTTTCAAATATTTCAAAAGATTTTACTATTTTGAAAAACCTAAAGAAATTTTAAAGGATTCCTGTAGATTTTAAAGGATTTTAAAGGAATTCAAGAAATGAAAAAGATTCCCAAGGATGTCCATTTCCCAAAAAGTTTTAAGATTTTACAGTAATTTTTAAGAGTTCGATAGATTTTAAGAGATATTATTATTTGATTTGAATGGAATTTAAGGGATTTCTTTAGTGTTGAAAGGATTGTACAGAATTTTAAAAAAAATTCTATAAATTTCTAGAAATATTTAATGATTTCAAGGGGTTTCATAAAATTTGCGCTATTTCAAAAGATTTTACTATTTTCGAAAAACTTTAAGAGATTTCGAAGGACTTCCTATTTTTTTACAAAAATTTTAAAGGACTTTGAAGCTTTTCAAAACCTTTTGAAGAATTTTACAAAATTTTGAGGATCTTCAGGAGATTTCAAAGAATTTGAATTTTTTCAACGGATTTTCAAAGATTTTGAAGGATTTTGAAGAATTTCAAGAAATTGTAAAAGATTTCCAAGAACTTCCAAAGGTTTCCTGAAATTTTTAAAGATTTCTGAAGATTTTAAGATATATTATTATTGCATTTTAAAGAATTTCAAGGGATTTATCGAGTTTTCAACAATTTCAGGGAATTTTACAAAAGTTGTAATGGATTTCTAGAAATTCTTGACTATTTTAAGGAATTTCATAAGATTTGTGAGTATTTCAAAAGATTTTAATATTTTCGTAAATTTTTCAGCGATTTTGAAGGACTTCCAATTTTTTAGACAAAACTTTCAAAATATTTCCAAAATTACCAAAAAAGAATCTGGAAGATTGAAAAGCAATTTTTGAAATTTTACAAAATTTTCAAACAATTTGAGGAAACATTTGAATTATTTTAAAAGATATATAGAAGCTTTTAAGAAATTCAAAGGTAAGTTTGAATTAAAAAAGGTTTAAAAAAATTTTAAATGTAGGTTTTTGAACATTTCGCACAAAAAAATTTAAAAGCTATTTAGGAATTTTGAAAAGTTTGAAGATAATTACGAAATTTCAAATGATTTTTTATGTTAAAAACCTAATTTTAAGATACTATTTTCAAAGATCTTAAAACAATATGAAAAAAATTATTATTATTTTAAAAGATTCATAGAATTGACAAAAAATAATCTGCAAGGTTTCTCAAACAATTTCTTTTAATCAGAAAGATTTTTAAAATTTATGTTCAGAAAAATTTTAGTAGGTTTTAAGAGATTAAACATATTCAAAAATTTTGAAAGATACAGAACAATTATTAAAATATTTTTAAATTTCTTTCAAACTTCTGTAAATCCTAAATTTCTTTCAAAACAACTCAAATTTTTGCTATAGTTTGGTGAAATATTTTAAACTAAAAAAAATATCTTGAATAATTTTCTTGTTACTTTTTCGATTTATCTGATATTCTAGAAATCTTTTTGAATTTTTTCAAGAATGCTAGGAAACTTATATTTATATAACCTTGGAAAATAAATAAATTTGAAAAAAGAATGCGTCTTCAAAATTCATATTTTGTATTCAAAATATTTTTCCCCTCAAATTATAATTTGGTCTAAATTATTTTTCTTCCGTGAGTGAAAAATCTTGTTTGGTTGAAAATTCAATTTCTTTGTTAAAAAATAGTCTTTTTCAGTTGAATTCCGCTGTTTTGGATTTAAGATTAAAATATTTTTTGATGCAATATCAACTATTACATTTTTCGTTGACAAGAATTTGTTGCTTGAAAATTTAAGTATTTGGTTAAAAAATTAAACTTTTTGTTGAAATTTTGATTTTACATATCTGAAATCTTCAAAAATCTTTTTCAATTTTCTCAAGAATATTATGAAAATTATATTCATTTAATCTTAGAAACAAATAAACTCAATGATTATGGATTTAAAAAAAAAATTATTTTGTATTGACAATGATTTATTTATTAATTATTGATTATTGATTAATAGACGATGCTATTAAATATAAAAATAAGGTACATAATACAATTATCAATTTTTCAATTTTTGGAAAAACTGTTTCTTAATTGTAGGACAAGAATTGCTTCATTTTTTTTAAATAGTGGTAATTGTTGTCACTAAGTTAAGTAATATTTCCTGAAAGTTTCATAATTTAGCAAAAATTGTTGGTGATCAATTTGACCTTTAATTTTATCTATATCATAAAATTTGCAACTTTAGGAATGCAAATACCCATCTTGAATTTTTTTTCATAACGAAGATTTTTGAGTTACATGGGATAATTAAAATTGTAGGAAATAAAATTTAAAAATTGTATCAAGTTAAATTTTTGGCTTGAAAACGTCCATAGCAACCTCTGAATATTTTTTTTAAATCTAGTAAAAATAGGAAATCATTTTTGTTTAAAATCTAAAAAAAAACGATTTTATTAGGCACCCTAATACCTATAACATTTGCCATTTGCACCTCCTTATCTTCTACTGCTATATTTGATTAGTCTTCCCAACGTGTGCCGCAGTTAAGATAATAAAATTTATTACACTGAATTCTCTTTAGTGGCTTTGCGAATTAACAGTAAACGTAAAACGATAAATATCCTATTCACCCACATACATAAACATTAGCGTTATAAAACCTAATTATCATGAATCTTGTTTATTCACTGCTGCTCAGATTAAATAAATAAATAATATTAATTCGCTATTTAAAAACATTGTAAAAAGAAAGCCTTTATTTTTATTATCTATTTATTATCTATTCATGATCTATTCCTCATATTTATTTATTATTGATTAATATCTTTAAAACATCTATCCTTTCGAAACACTAAAAAGTATTGATTACTATTTTTTCTTTAAATGACAAATAACTTACGTGAAAGCAATAAGTATAACAATAAAATGATTTTGAGGATTACTGAAAATAACTTTAACTTAATTTTATTTCGCGAAAGTATTATATTTCAAATTTTATTTAATTATTATAAACAATTCCTGTACAAAAATTCAACTACATATTAGTTTGGTAAAGATCAAAATTATTTTGTCCTAAACTCTGGGTAATTTATTATTAGACTGGTATTACTAAAGCAAAACTGTCATAATTTAAAAATTTATAAACAACTTTTAAAGTTCCAAACAGTTATGTAGCCGAAAAAACTCACCATTATCAAATTCATTTGTAATAGCACTGAAAAATTTCTTTGTGGCATTACGAGCAAATTGAAAAAAAATCAACAAATTTTTTACTATTGGGCAAGTCAATTTAAAATTTTCTTATTTTATACTTTTTTCGTGTATGAAATTTTTTTTTTAAATTATTTTTGTGTAAAGTTTATAAAGGTTAAAGAGAACTTTAGTTTAACCCTGAATAGTTAGTTCAACTTTAGGGGTAAAAAAAAAACTTCTTCATCGAAACATTATATGTAAAAAATGACTTAATATGCACGTTTGTTAATTTGTACCTAAAGTTGCAAAGAAAAAAGTTTTATTTTATTTTTTATTTTTTCTCATCTCTTTTCAATAAACTAAAAGAACACGTATATATTTGTAAGTTTCAAACAAAATATTTTTTATGGATCCTCTGTAAACGGATTTTAACGGATCTTGTGTAAAAATAGTGAATGCTTCGGGATCGGTGAAATACAGAAAAAAATTTGGTCCAAAACTTGAAAATATGTACGTGTTTCCTTAATTAATGAAAAAGAGCTAAAAACAGTTTTTCTAGCTTCAATTTTCCATCGACTTGCCTAATGGTGTTAAACTTTTTGGATTATAAAAAAAAGTTATCGCAATGCCACTAAGAAACTTTAAAGTGTTATTACCAATGAATCTAATCAATTACAATTGAAAATTCAAGTTTTGTTTATAAAAAAATTAATTATTCTAATCACAATGTTAACTTTTTTACTATGTCAGTTGGTTTGTTCATGAAACTTAATAAGTTAAAAAATTGTTTATAACTTTATGAGTTGTTTACAAAATTTTCAAGTTATGAGAATATTCTCTGACAGATAACATTTTAATAATAAATTACAACGAGTTTAGGACAAAATTAATTTTTTAAGAAGAAATTGATAAAATGTTGAACTTTTAAAATAAATTACTAATAATAATTAAATGAAATTCATAATAAAATAGTTGTGAATTTTTATTCTGCCTTCATTAGTCCTCATTAAGCAATCACTTTATTTAAGAGATTCATTTGGAGAAAAAAAATACCTTTGAAAAGAACAACTTTCCTTCCCTTTGGGAGAAATTTAAAACAGAGTATTTATAAAAAAAAGTCTTAAATTGATAGAGAAATTTATATATCGTTCAATTTCAGTAATTACAATAAAATATTATAATAAGTTATTATAATAATAATAACTATTACTGTAATAACTATTATTCTCAAAACTAGTCAGATTTTTGTGTTGCTTTATAATATGTATCTTATTCTGATTCAATTTTAATTCTAATTTAATTACTGTTTTACTTCAGTTTGAATTTAAAAAATTTAATTTTATTCGACTTTCCATAATATGTATGCTTTATTTGAATGAAAGATTTTATTCCAGCAGGAACTTGAAGCAAAGAAATAATTTAATAATCACTTAATTTGGGATTTTATATAATGATAAGATGCTCTTAAAAAATATAATCAAAAAAGATTTTTTGATTTAAATAAAATTTCTTTAAATCAAAGAAAAATGTCCTTTTGTTTTGAGAATTGTACTTTTAAAATATTTAAAATTGAAATGAAAAGTATTTTCAATAATTCAGTAAATTAACTACTCCAATTTAAAATTATTACTTTATAATTTGAAACCCTTTAAATCTGAAAGTACGCAATTTTAAACTTTTCAATATACGATACTTGAATTTTTATTCCTAATTGTAAATTATATCATTTCAAATATTTCAATTAACAGTAATAGAATAAAACATTTTCTTATGATTTTTGAGAACATTTTCATTGGTTCTTTCATTTCAAAAGGGAAATATGAACCGGAAAATAAAGATTTTAAAACATTTTGAATGATATCCTGAAATTTTGAAAAAAAGTAGATTTTAAAGAAATTTTTTTAAAAGGATTTGAAAACTTTTCAAAAAATTAAAAGCAAAGCGTAGATTTTGTAAACTTCAAAAGTAAAATTTGAAAGCGTTTAAAAAATTTTAATGATAAGATGATACAACAATTTTCTTAAGATTGCTTGGAGAAATCATGATAATTTTTTACGTTTAGAATGGTTTTAAAGCATTTCAAAAGATGTCAAAAATGATCAAAAAAATAATCTGGAAGACTTTAAGCAATTTTCATAATTTTTCAGAATTGAAAAAAAATAAGGTAAAAATTCGAACAATTTTAAAAGATGCTTAAAAGATGTTTAGAGGTTTTGAAAAGATTCAGGAATAAG
This sequence comes from Andricus grossulariae, assembly GCA_011634705.1. Taxonomy (NCBI): domain Eukaryota; kingdom Metazoa; phylum Arthropoda; class Insecta; order Hymenoptera; family Cynipidae; genus Andricus; species Andricus grossulariae. Next base: position 276,951,266 of record JAABKJ010007545.1, read on the forward strand.
CTTACATTTAAATAATTTCCATAATTCATAGAAAATGTAAAATTTTGAAGATTTCGAAAAAAATTCGAAGCTTTGCAGGACATTTGAAAGATTTAAAAAAAATGAAAAACTTCTATTAAGATTTCTAGAAAAAATTTTAACCATTTTTTATTTACAGAAATTAATTTTCAATGAAAATTTCAAGAGATTCATAAAAATGTTGAAAAGAAGCTGAATGGGTTTAAGGCAATTTTTGTAATTTTTAATTTTTAATTTTTCTTTATGAATCCTCTTTTTTTGAAAATTGAACTTTTTTTTGCCGAATCGAACTATTTTTAATTTATAATTAAAATCCTGTTTGGCGGAAATATGTACTATTATAATTTACGCTCATAATTCATCTTCCTTGATTGAGAATTCAACTTTTTGGATGAAAATTCAAGTATTTCGTGCAAAGTTCATTTTTACGGGTTAAAAAATTAAAATATGAGGTAAAAAAATGGAACTTATTTGTTAAAAATTAATTTTTTTGCTTGAAGATTTATCAGTTTGGATGAAAATTTACCTACTTGATTGAAAAGGTAACTATTTATTTGAAAATTCGTTGTTGTTTTTTTTTCGTGGAAAATTAATCTTCCTGGTAGGAAATTTATCTCTATAGTCGAAAATTCAACTATTTAGTTCAAAATTAACCTTTTTCTAGTTAGGGATTAAACTATTTTCTGAGGCGGTTTTTGTTTTTGATTGACTGAACTGCTTTTCATTTAAAATTAAATTTTTTTGTGTAAAATTATAAATTATGTATTTCATTTTTCGTTGAGAACTTATTCTTTTTAGTTTGAAATTTAACTACATGGTTGAGAATGACCTTTTTGATTGAAAATTTAATTTCACATAACTACAGTCTTAACATTTTATCATACATTTTTTTAGGAATCTTGAAAAAAAACTATATTTTTATAGTTTTAATAAAAATTTGTTCTCTCCTGATATCAAAGAACTATTATGCACATAAAGCCAGCGACTTATAATGAAATTCGTATTTTTTGGTAGGAAATTAATCTTCTTTGTAGAAAATTCATATTTTGCGTGTTAAAGAAATAAACTTTTTTATAAAAAATTCATCCCTTTTGGTCAGAATTTGATCTTTCTTAATTAAAATTTTAATTTGTAAATTATTCTTTTTTGGTTGGGGATTCTTCTGTTTCGCGGAAAATTAGCAGTTCTGTTGAAATTTTGATTGGATATATCTGTAGTCTTCGAAAATCTTAATGAATTTTCTCAATAATCTTCAGAAAATTATATTTATATTCAACCTTAGAAAAAAATAATCAACTAAAATAAAAAAAAATGGTTACTCAAAAACTTTATTTTGTATTGAAAATTCTTTTTCCCCTGAAATGGAAAAACGAGATGCGCGCGTAGCGCGGGATTGATAAGGATTTTTTTTTTCAGAAAATTAATCATCCTAGTTGAAAGTTCATATTTTCAGGCTAAAAACGAAACTGTTTTCTAAAAAAATTCATCACTTTTGGCAAAAATTTGATTTTTCTTGTTTAAAAATGCATCTGGTAAAAAATTAATATTTTCTAGTAGAGAATTCTTATATTTGTTAGAAAAATTAATTTTGTTGTTGGAATTTTCATTTGATACATCTGAAGTTTCTAAATATGTTTTTGAATTTTCTAAGGAATCTTAGGAAATTTATATTTATATAACCTTGAAAAAAATTAACTAAGAAGAATATTTATTCAAAAATTTTGTTTTGTAATAAAAATAGTTTTTTTCCCTCAAAGAGGAAAACTTACGCGCGCCTAGCGCGCGATTGATGATGTGCCTAAAACAAATTTCAGTAATTTCGACGTCTTTTACTTTTAAGACTATTTGAGAAGGCACCTTCTTTATTTTTCCACTCGATTAATTATAATGAACGAAAATAACACTCATGAAACAACTTTAATAAAAATACGTTACAAAGTTACAGGGCTGTTTGAAGCGCGTACTCGACACGTACATTTTAAGCGCGTCGTGAATAATTACTCTCGTTTGAGTGAGGTAGACGTCAGAGTAAAATTCCTCTTCTTCCTTATACACCTCCACGGTGCCAACCGAGGAGAATACTTTGTCTGAAAACATTTCTCTGAATTTCTCTTTTTATAGGAGGACTCCGTTCAAGCTAGCAACGTAGAAACGCTATCGAGTGTCTGAATAATTAGTCCTCTCAGTAATTAAGTACCGAAGCACCAGTCCACTGTCTAAGAATTCTCTCCTGTAGGAGGAGAAGTCCTTCCGTGACATCGATAAATTTATTGAGATCCCATATTTTCTCTTCCTACTTCCCCTCTCCACGCTGCTTCCCCTTCCTTTGTCAACTATCCCCCCTACTTCCCCACCCTTCCTCAACTTCTTCCTCATCTATTCCCCCTCTCCTCACTTCATCACTTCCTCCACCACTTTCATTTACCATCACTTCCCGTAGTTCCGCTCTTCTCACTTCCTCCACTTTCCGTCGTCACATTTCCCACTACTTCTACTACTACCCCCACCATCATTTCCTCTCACTTCCATGACGTCCCTCCCATCATTTCACCTACTTTTTTTTTTGAGTTGTGAGCAGCAGGATGTTGTGAGTCTTTTTATAGGATTCCATTTCAGCTAACCAGTTAGAAACGCTATCAAGTGGCTTAATAATTAGACCTCTCAGTAATTAAGTACCGGAGCACCAATTCACTGGATAAGAATTCTCTCCCATAGGAAGACAAGTCCTCCCGTGAAATAGATACATTTATTGAGATCCCATATTTTCCCTTCCCTACTTACCCTCTCCTCCTTTGCTTCTTCTCCTTGAACTTTGAACTTTCCTTACCATCCCTTCCGAAACTTCTTTTCAAACTTCTTCCTCATCTATTCCCACCCTCCTGACTTTCTCCACCACCCTTATATTCCCTCATTTCCTCTATTTCCGCTTCCCTCACTCTCCCTGCTTTCTCTCTTCCTCCCTTCCACAACTTCTTTGCAAACTTCTTCCACATCTACTCGCAACCACCTCACTTCCACCACCACCCTTATATACCCTCACTTCCTCTAGTTCCGCTTCCCTCACTTTCCCTGCTTCCTCTCACCATATTACCCACCACTTCTCCAAAGTCTCCCCTTATATTCTCTCATTTCCACTACTTCCCCTCCCATAATTTCCCCTACTTGCGTCCCTTCATCTATCCTTAATTCACCTACTCCTGCTCCCACCATTTTCCCGCACTTCTCCTCCCTGTGGGATTTATAAGTTGTAAGTCGCGCGCTGTGAGTTGTGAGACTTTTTATAGGAGGAATTCAATTCAGATAGCAAAATAGAAACTTTATTGAGTGTCGGAGCAATTAGTCCTTTTAGTAATTAAGTACCGGAATACTAGTCCACTGGCTAAGAATTCTCTCCTGTAGAAGAAGAATTCCTCGCGTGACATCGATAAATTTATTGAGATCTTATATTTTCTGTTCCCTACTTCCCCTCTTCTCTGCTTCTTCTCCTCAAACATTAAAATTTGCTTCCCCTTCCTTCCAAAACTCCTTTCCAAACTTCCTCATCTACTCCCCCTCACCACACTTTCCTTACACTTCTCCTGGCTTCCTCCGCCACCCTCGTTCACCCTAGCTTCCTCTAATTCTGCTCCTCTCACATCCCTTGCTTCCCCTCATCACATTTCCCTCCACTTCTCCTTCTTCCCATATCCTCATTTCCCCTCACTTCCAGAACTTCTTTTTAAACTTCCTCATCTACTCCCCCTCTCCTCACTTTCCTTACATTTCTCCTCACTTCCTCCAACATCCTCATTTACCCTCACTTCCTCTAGTTTTGCTCCCCTCATATCACCCACTTCCCCTCACCCCATTTCTCATCACTTCTCCTACTGCCCACACCCTCATTTTCCCTCACTTCCAATACTTCCCCTTCTGTCATTTCCCCTACTTACATGCCTATATCTCTCCTTAGTTCCCCCACTTCTCCTCCCACGATTTCCTCTACTTTTCTCCCCTTGTGAGTTATAAATTGCTTGATGCTCTCAGAGGGTGGGGGTTGTAACGCGTGACACTTCTCTCATCAAAAAATAAATTTATTTAAGAAAATATACGCATTATTATGCTAGATGGTAGAAGTAAAATTTTTAAAGGAATCTGTATTATCATTAGAGAATAACAGAAAATTTGTAAGGTCTTTTTTAGACTAGATGGAATTATGAATTAAAAATTATTTCTAATAAATTTTTTGTTGAAAAAAAGATCTATTCAGAAGTCCCGTGATTCGAATCCCAGCGGAGTGAAAGGACAAGATATTTTTTCAGAAAAAAATTAATAAAAAATGATTTTTAATTCATAACTCCATCCAATCTGAAAAAGACGTTGAAAATTTTCTGTTATTCTCTAATGATAATAGAGATTCCTTTAAAAAGTTTATTTGTACCATGTAGCATAATAATGCGTATATCTTCTGAAATAAAGTTTCTTCTCTCGATCTCTATAGTAGCTTCATGGGAAAAGCACCTGACCAGATATAAGAAGTTCTTTGGTTCAAATCCCAGCGGAGTTTTAGAAAAGTTTTTTTTTTTCGAAAAAAAATTAATTAAAAATGATTCTTAATTCTTGTCTCCATCTGGTCTGAAAAAGACGTTAAAAATCTTCTGTTATTCTCTAATGATAATACAGATTCCTTTAAAAATTTTATTTGTACCATCTAGCATAATAATGCGTATATTATACTAATAAAAGCAGTAAGAATAGTTCTAACATTATTTTTATGTACACTAAGTACTGAATCGTCTACATATCTTGCATAAAAATCATCATTAAAATCAATTTTTTGTGAAACATTCTCTAAATCCTCCATAACAATTCCAGGAAAAAAAAAGCAAAACTGATCTTTTGAGAGTTCCAAACTTGTGCTTATAAAAATCATTATTAAATTTGAAATACACTGAATGAAAAACATATTTTCAAGCATCAAGAAATTGTTTTTTTTTTGAAGTTTGGTATTAATTTTAATTATGTTTTATATTATTTTTAAAGGCATTTTTATTCAGTTTTGTTTCCCTTTCAAAACATTCCTTCATCTTTCTTGGATAAAAATGCAATTGTCTGATTGAAAATAATTCTTCCTTGCTTGAGGATTGAACTATTTTGTTTCAACCACTTTATTAAAACATCATCTTTTTGTTGAAGATTCATATTTGTAGTTGAAAATTTGTCTCTTTTGTTGAAAGTTTAACTATTTTGTTGAAAACTGATTTTTTTAAATTGAAAATTCAACAGCATGGGTAAAATTTAAACTACTTTCTTGAAATTTTTTGTAATGAAGAATTATCTCTTTGGTTGAAAATTTAACTATTTTTTTAACATTATTATATTTGCTAACAAATTATTTTAAAAAAAATTATATTTCGTCTCTTTTGGTTGAAAATATCATCTATTACACTTATTTCGACAATTCACCTTTTCAGTATGAAAATTAAATTATTTTGTTGAAAACTTATTTATTTTGATGAAAATTAAAGTATTTTGTTAAAAAGTCATATTTTATGATAACAAAGCAATTTTTTCTTCGAAATAAATGAATTTTAAAATTTAAAGTTTGTATTTTAAAAATTATTTCATTCCGTTCATAAAAGATCTAATCTAATTCATCTATAATTCAGGATAAATGGCTTGTAATCTAGTTAATTCTAAATAAACTAGGTAAAAAAAATGTTGAGAATGTTATTTCATTTTTTTTAAATTATTTTTCAGACGGAAAATATAAGTATTCTATTTTTTGTTTAAAAATTGATCTTTTTCAGTTGAGAATTCATGTATGTTGTCAAAAAATCGCCTGATTCGTTATAAAATTATTCTGTTTGCTTAAAATTCCATGTTTTAGTTTGAAATTCGATAATTTGGTTGAAACCTAATCTACTTTGATGAAAGATTAACTAAACTGTTGAAAATTCATCATTTTTAGTTGGAAATTAACATTTTTAACTGTAATTTTAACCATTCAGTTTTCAGTTGTCTGGTTAAAAATTGAACTATTTTGGTGAAAAATGTAACCATCTTGTTGAAAATTAGTTTCCTTTTTATTAAATATTAATTTTTTTATCACAATTTAATTGTTACTTTTTTGCCTGCAAGTGATTCTTTCATAGTAGAAAATCATACATTTGGTTAACAATTATTGCACTTTGTTCAAAATATATCTTTTTTAGTTGAAGTTCCAACTACTTTATTGAAAGTTAATGTTTATTTTTGTTAATGAAAATACGTCTTTTTTGGTGGTAAATTAATCTTTTTGGTTGAAAATTTATTTTTCTGGTTCAAAATTCAAAAAGCTGATTGAAACTTGAACAAAATACATAAATTTTCAACCAAATAGTAGCATTTTAAAACAAGAAGTTTAATTTTCTACTCGAAAAAGGTATTTTTCACAAAACGCATGATTTTTAAACCAAAAGTGTGAATTTTTAACAAGAATAATTATCTTATTTTCTACTAAAAAGGATAAATTTACAATCAAAAATTAAATAGTCAAATTTTCAGTTATAAAAATTAATTTCAATGATAGGAAAAACGAATTTTCAACAATATACTTTGAATCCTTAACCAAAAAGACGAATTTTCCACAAAACAATTGACTTTTCAACCTAAAATGAAACTTTCTATAAAATATTCTAATTTTCAAGCAAGTACATTATTTTTTATCCAAATAGTGACATTTTCAAGTAAAAAGATTAACTTTTTACAAAACAGTTGCATTTTCAACTCGCAAATATTATTTTTTTTACTGAAAAGACGCATTTTCAACAAAATACATGAATTTTCAAGGAAATAGTTATATTTTTAACTAAAAAGGATCCATTTTCAACCAAAAATAGACAAATTAAATTTTCAGCCAAAAACATTAAATCTCATGAACAAAAATGTATTGTCAACATACTAGTCAAATTCTCAACCAAAGAGATAAATTCTAAATGAAATGATGTATTGTTAACTAAAAATATAACTTTTAACAAAGTATTTCAACTTTGAATCAAATAAGACAAATTTTGATCAAAAAGACTAATTTTCTACGAAACATTCGGATTTTCAAACGAAAAGAATAATTTTAAATAACATTGTTAAATTTCCAACCAAGTAAATTCAATTTTAACCAATTAGTGGAAATTTCAACAAAATGATGAATTTTTATCGAAAAATATAATACTTTATATTTCATCAAAAGAAATTGAATTTTCAACAAAATTGTTAGATTTTTAACAAAAGAGTTGAATTTTCAACAATATAGTTATATTTTCAACTGAATAATTACATTTTTAACCAAACGGTTACATTTTCAATATAAAACGATGAATTTGTAAACAAAGAAACGGATTTTCAAGACAACATTTGAATTTTCAATTAAAAAATTACATTTTAACAAAATGAAAAAAATGCCTACTACAAAAAGCCGACTTTAAAAATATATAAATTACCATACCTGCCCTACTCTTTAATAAAATGTATTCATATTATAGGTCAATGGATTCGTATTGAACCAAGGAATCTTTATATTCTTGCGTCAGCTTTGTATCATGTAAGTGAAAAAAGTGTTTCTATAAAAAACCTTATTTTAAAAATATATAAATTACAACTTCTCTACTCTTTAATAAAAGGTAATAATATCATAGGTCAATCGATTTGTCTCGAACCAAGGAATCTTTTACATTTTTGCATCAACTTTCAATTATATTAGTGAAAAAATGTTTACTATAAAAACCCGATTCTCAAAATATATAAATTATAATAACTTCCCTTCTTATTAATAAAATGTATTCATATTATAGGTCAATCGATTCGTCTTGAACCAAGGAATCTTTCATATTCTTGAATCAACTTTAAATCTCGTTAGTAAAAAAATTTTCATTATGAAAAAACGTATCTTAAAAATATATAAATTACCATAACTTCCCTATTCTTCAATAAAATGTATTAATATTATAGGTCAATCGATTCGTCTTAAATGAAACCTTCCTGCATTATCCCATTTTCTCGAAAAAGAATGGATCTAGGAGATAAGTTTGATGAACATAAAAGACGTATTTTTTTGAGGGCTACATTTTTTGTTTCAGACATTTTCCTCTCAAACCAATAGTTATCCAAGAATAGTGAAACAATTTAAAAAACACCGATTTTTGGTGTATTGACCATCAAAATCAAATTTGTGGGTATTTTCACTATCATTTTCGCAATCAGCTACCTTATAGAACAGTACTTTTCGGAACTGCACCCTCGGTTTCTGTATACTGATTTTCTGTAAGAAAACTACAATTTGAAACAAAATTCCAGGAAAATCTTCATAGGCCTCCTCGAAAGCTACCAATAATAAAGGAAAGATAAAGAACAAAAATGTAATTGTCTCCACTCACACTAATAGAAACCTAAATAAAATAAATTAGCTAATAAATAAAACTGTACATTTATTCAATCTCCATTAATCCCAACCGCATCGCTACTTTTCGGAAAATATCTGTGTAATTTGATTTCCCCTTATTAGTAGAAACAGGGCCGATAATAAACAGATAGAGCAAATAATAAATTTGTAGAGAGCGTGATTCAGAGTCGCTAATGCGCCAGAACATATAGATTGTTGTTAATGGTAGTTATAAGGAAGGACGCATTAGCCTGATAAATAGTAATGGGGTTTATTGGCGGAAAATCAGAAAATATGACGATACCGTGAATCCCCCTTTTCTTAGAGCGAGCCGTTGTTTTTCTTGGGGTATGCCAGCCACCACTATAAGCGTGGAAATATGGACCCCAAGTTTATTATATTTGCCGGCCATAAGGAGGCTTCATCGGCTATTTCTTTGAAATACTGCCTTCGGATGTGACTCGTGATCATTCTCGTCGGTAACACAAGGCGAAAATCTTTTTACTCAAAGCACGAATCTTGATTTATTTATCATTTCCTCTTTTCTTCATTGCTCTTATTAATTCATGACTGTCTCCAAATTCTCGCCCCAAATTAACTAATTCTATGTGATAAAATTATATTTATACTTCTTTCACTTTTCGTCGCTCACCAGTAGGGTGGTCCAAGAATGCACGGAAAATTCTTTCTCTCAAATTTCTATGTATATCGCCCGGAAATTTGTTCGAATCCACACAAAATTATATTGTATTATGTTGTATCATATCGTATGATATTGTAGCATACTGTATCATATTGTATCATGTTGCATCATATTACATAATATTGAATCATATTTTATCATATAGTGTAATGGTGTGTTTCATTGTACTCCACTGTATTATATTGTACCGTATTACATCATATTGTATCATATTTCATCATATTGTATGATACTATATTAAATTTCATCAAATTGTATGATACTGTATAATATTGCATCATATTGTATGGTACTGTATCGTATAGCATCATGTTGTATGATACTGTATCATATTGATTGATACTGTATCACATTGTATGGTATTGTATCATATTGTATGATTCTGCACCATATTGTATCATATTGTCTTATATTGTTCAAGGAATCTGTATTATCATTAGAGAATAACAGAAAATGTTCAGCGTCTTTTTCAGACTAGATGTAGTTGTAATTAAAAATAATTTTTAATTCATTTTTTTCTGAAAGAGGATCTTCTCCCTTCACTCCGCTGGGATGCGAACCACAGAACTTTTGGTTTCCTGTCAGGTGGTGAAACTTTATTTCAGAAAATATACGCATTATTATGCTAGATGGTACAAATTAAATTTTGGAAGGAATCTGTATTATTATTAGAGAAAAACAGACAAATTTTTAACGTATTTTTCGAACTATATGGAGTTAGGAATTAAAAATTATGTTTATTTATTTTTTCATTCATAACTCCATATAGTCTGAAAAAGACATTAAAATTCTTTCTGTTATTCCCTAATGATGATACAGATTCCTTTAAAATGTATATCTTATTATATTGTATGATACTGTATGATATTATTTTCAAATTTATCGCATTGTATGATGCGGTTTCATATTGCGTGATATTGTATGATATTGTATCATATTGTATAATACTGCATGATATTGTGTCAGACTGTAACATATTGTATCGTATTGCATCATAGTGTATCATATTGTATCATATTGCATCATATTGTTTGATAATGTATCGTAAGCCATCATATTATATGATATTGTGTGGTATTGAATCATATTGTTTGATTTTGTACCATATTATATCATACTGTATCATGTTTTATAATAGTGTATTATATCGTATGATATTGTATCATTTTTTCATGATGTATCACATTGTATGATGCGGTTTCATGTTATAACATATTGCCTGATATTGTATGATATTGTATCATATTGTACAATTCACGGTGATATTGCATAGAACCTACTGTATAATATTGTATCATATTGTATGACCCACTGCAATAAAGTATGATAAAATATGAAAATATATTATACTGTATCATAATGCATTATATTGTCTCAAAAGAAGTTTCACTTCAAAAATGATATTTAGATGTGGCGCTAGCCCCATGAAGTTCAAGATGTATTTCCCATAAGAAAAAAAGGTTTTGTACATTTTATTCAGAATCCTCAATATTAATTAAATCGAGTTGAAACTTAATATTTCTCTTCGGAAATATACTTATAAAAGGCAAATGAATAATTACTTTTTAAATATCACCCCCATAAGTAAGTATTATAGGATCCCAAAAAAACCCCATAAGTGAAAAATTGGATTTCACAAGTTTTTGGCGCATAGTATGATTTTTTTGCGGGTTTTTGAAAATGCAAATCGTTTTTATAACATGTAATATTACCTTATACTGATAAGAATATGTTTAAATAAATGGTTTTTTATTTTTTCTTAGAATAGAGATAGAAAGTAGCGGTTTTTGTAAATATTTTCCATTTTTTGTACAAGTTTCAATGAGAGTAAGGTAATAGTTAATTAATGCCAATGAACATAATTGTTTGAACAATTTATTATTATTGTTAATAATATTCTCTTTGAATAATGCTAAAATTTGAGGTTTTTTCTGAAATTTTCAACTGTTTGTCCACCTTTCACTTGGAGTGACTTAATAATCGATTAAATTTATCAAAACTAATTGTTTGAACAAATTATTATTTTTCATAACTATCTTCATTCATATTAATGTTAGACAGTTGCGGTTCTTTTCTGAAATCTTTAGCTTTTCGTCCACCTTTCGATTAAAGTGAAGTAATAATTAATTAAAGATTACAAAAATATTTGTTTGAAAAATTTATTATTATTGTCAATGATATTAAATTTAAATAATGCTAGGAATTTGCGGTTTTTTCCAAAAAATTGGACTATTTGTCTATTTTCCACTTGGAGTGACTTGATAATTAATTAAATTTAGTAAAAATAATTGTTCAAATAAATTATCATTTGTTTAAACATATCTTTATTTATATCAATGCCAGATAGTTGCGGGCTTTTCTCTGAAATTATCAACTTTTTGTCAATTTTTCACTTAGTGAGATAATAATTGATGCAAGTTAACAATATATAATAGTTTTAACAAAAAGGCTTTGCCTTTTTAGTAACAAACAAATAGCAAATGAACATCAGAGATAATCATATTTTAAACAATCTCTTTAATGCAAGTTGACAAATATAGTTGTTTAAACAATTTATTAGTGTTTATAAATATCTTCACTTAGATGATTGCTAGAAAGCTGCGGATTTTTCTTTTATTTTAAACTTTTTGTTCACTTTTCACAAAGAGAGTTATAATAATGAATGAAATTGAACAATCATAATTTTTTAAATAAATTTGTATTCTTTATAAATAGCTTCTTCTATATTAATGCTATTGTTTAAACAAGTTGTTTTTAACTATATTCTCCTAATGGTAGAAAGTTGTCGGTTCTCCTGAAATTTTCTGCTTTTCTTTGACTTTTCAGTTGGGAACAAATAATAAATATTATTATTAATATTCATTTAAAAAAGAAGGCTCTCAGTAACTGCTTCCAGGAAAATTTACATTTAATATGATCCGTATAGAAAATTTGAAAAATATTTCAAATATTCTTCTTATTTCAGAAGAATATATGCACAAAAAAGAAATAGATTGTTTAAAAAATTATTCTGTCTATTTTTATTTATTATTGGTTCACAAATAAAAAGGCAAATCACAGTTAAAACTTTCAGAAGAAATCACAACTTTCTAGCACTTATCTGAGAGAAGATAGTTATAAACAATAATAAATTGTTTAAACAACTACGTTTATTTACTTGATTATTTCTTACTTTACTGAATAAAAGGTTAGTAGAAAGTTATAAATTTCAGAAAAACCGGATCAATCTGACATTGATAGAGATGAAGATAGTCGTAAACGATGGAAATTTGTTTAAACAATTATTGTTGCTTTTGGTCAACTAATAAGTCACCCTAAGTGAATAATAGACAAATAGTTGAAAATTTCAGAAAAAACCGCATCTTTCTACTATTAGGCAAAGAAAATATTATTAACAATTACATAAATTGTTTATGAAATTATTTTTGTTAACTTGGATTAATGATCACTTCACCTGAATTGAAAAGTGAACCAAAAAAGTGAAAATTTTAGAAAAATTTGCAAATTTATTACATTATTCTAAGAGGATATTACTATAAATCATAATGAATTGTTTAAACAATTATATCTGTTAAATTCAATTTATTATTGCCTTGATCCAACCGAAAAGTGGAAAATAAGTTGAAAATTCCGAAACGACCGCGACTTTCTAACTCTATTCTAAGAGAAAATTGCTAAAACCATAATAAATTATTTAAACAATTCAGGTAAACATTGACTTATAAGCAGACAGTCAGAAAATATGTATTACAAATAATTTCTACTATTGGAAGCTGCAAAAAAAATAATGATTGGCAACAAAATCTCGCAAAACCCAATTTTTCACTTATGGATTTTTTTTTCATACTACAAAACATATTTATGGGGGTGATATTCAAAAATTAATTATTCATTTGTATTTTATAGCTAGTTGTGAAGAGAAATGTTGAGTTTGAACTTGATTCCACTAATATTGACGATTCTGAATAAAATTTACAAAAACTTATTCTTTTTCTTATGGGAAAAACGTGTTAAACTTAATGGGGTTGGCGAAACCTCTAAATATATATTTTTTTCAACTTATCTATTTTTTTTTTTTGCAAATTCAAATAAATTTGGAGTGATATGCATGAAAATTCGAAGATGAAAATTTTCCAATGCATTTTTTTCAAAAAGATGCCAAGATATTTTCGAAAGCTTAAAAAAGTTTCAATTAAATTTTCAAGAATCGAAGGATTTTTTTGTTTCAATAATTTGAAAGAATTTGAAAGGATTGGAAATATCTCAGGGTATTTTAAAAAATTACCAGGGACTTTGAAGAGCATAAAAAATTGAAGAAAATCAAAAATATTTTGAAGGATTTTAAATATCTTAGAGTGTTTTGAAAGATCCTAAGAATTTTTTTATTGATTTCAGTGATTTATTGTCACTTATGGGATTTGAGTTATTTTATGGTTTTAAAAAATTTTAAAGCATTTTCAAGAGATTGGAAAAAATTTGCATGGGGTATTGTATCAAAGAGTTTCCTAAAATGTCGAAAAATGTTCAAACAATTATTTTTTCTAAATGGTATTAAATATAAACTCACTTCGACTAAAAAGTGGACAAAAATTTGAAATTCCGGAAAAACCGCAATTATAAGCAATATTTAAATAGAATATCATTATCAATGATATTGAGTTGTTAAAAAAATTATGTTTATCAAAATTAATCAACTCACTCTAATTGAAAATTGAACAAAAAGTGGAAAAATCTTGAATAAAAACCGCGACTTTCTATCTCCATCCTAAGAAAAATTGTTTGTATTAGAAACAATCTTTATTGAAAAAAAGAACCGAAAAATTCATAATTAGCACCAAAAACTCGTAAAAATAATTTTTTCACTAATGGGGGTTTTTGGGATCCTATAAAACAGACTTGAAAACAATTTGATATTTTGTTGAAAATTCGTTTTTGTTAGTAAAATCCAAATGTTGTTTATTTTAAATGAAAACTTTTCTATGAAATATTAACTATTATATGTTTCGTTGAAAATTCATCTTTTTAGGTTGAAAATTCAACTCCTTCGTTGAAAGTTGAGAACTAATTTCTCAAAAGTTCACTTTTCTGGTTCAAGATTCATAATTTCAGTCGAAAATTCGTATTTTCAAATTAAAAAGTAATTTTTTAGACTAAAAGTTCAACTGTGTTGTGGAAAATTCGTTTTTTTTATTCAAAAATAATTCTCTTGCTGGAAATTTAACTATTACATTTTTGGTTAAAATTGAACTTTTTAGTATAAAAATAGAATTATTTAGTTGAAGAATTTTAAAACGAAACAAATATAAAATAAAAATTTTTCAAATAAAATCACATCCATTGTTCAACCTATTTAGTTGAAAATGTATAGGACTTTTTTGGAAAATTCGTCTTTTCTGGTAGAAAATTGATCTTGGTTGAAAATTCAACTATTTGGTTAAGAACTTATGTATTATGTTAAGAATTCATCTTTTTAAAATCAGCTTTCATTTAATAAATATACGCATTACTATTCTATTTCTTAACTTGAATCATAAATTGCGCAATTACTTATATCGATATGCAATTTATAATAATTATTAATGATATTTCAATATTAGCTTAGTCGACATGAAACTGAACATTTCTCATCACAATCACCCATATAATATGAATAAAATATTACTTTTTAAATATCCCCATAAGTATGTTTTATAGGGTCCCACAAGAACCCCATAAGTACACCACTAGTGGAAAATAGATTTTTTTTAATTAATTTTTTTTTAAACATTCGGAGAAGAGCAAAAATAATTCACTTAAAGAAATACAATACTACTTAAAAAATTATTTTTTCGACGCTCACTTATTATTTGTTCATAACTAAAAAGTCAAAGCAAAACTAAAGATTTGAAAAAAGTAGCTTTCTAGCATTACTCTAAGAGCAGATGTTCATAAACAATAGTCAATTTATAACATACAAATTTTTGTTAACTTGCATTAATCATTACCTCGCTGAGTGAAAAGTGGACAAAATGTTTAAGATTTCAGAAAAACCGCAACTTTTTATCACTTACCTAATATAAGATTATTATTATTATATCATTAAGCCGTTTCCCTTTAAGATAATTATAAATAATAATTAATTGTTTGAAAAACTACTTTTGTTAACTTGCACTAATTGTATTTCAGAATATTTGTGAATATTTAGTAATATGAGATAATATTGGGGAATATGAGACAACGTTGGGGAATATAAGGAATATCAAGAATATTTGGGAATACAAAGAATATCAAAAATATCAAGAATATCTTGGAATATTGAAAGAATATATGGGAGTATTTCTCGAGTGTACCAGGAATATCGGATTGGTCTACCCCTCGATATTGTATTTGTATTCTGTGGCTAATTGTGAAGAAAAGTATTAAGTTTCAACTCAATCCAGCATAAAAACTCGAGAAAAAAAAATTTCCCATGCATTTTTGGACCACTGATGAAAAAATGAATCTGCGCATATGTGTCTTTTTTCCAATAAGAGAATAAACTTTTTATTAATTTTTTTTGTTTACTGTTATACACACTATTATCGATTGATTGATGCATTTTTCTGGGTGCTTCTGATTAAATAATCCAGATGCATTCATAGAATGAATACTCCCAGGCGGAAATATTATATATAGTTTATATATAGTGTGAAGTATTATATATAATATTCATTCGTTTCATATAAAAAATGTAAGAAACAAATGAATATTATGTATAATACTTCACACTATATATAAACTATATATAATATTTCCGCCTGGGCTTTTTTGATTAAAGTGTGGTTTAGCAAAATGAAGGTACGTCTAACTTTTTATCAGATGTGTGGCTTGCTCTATTTGCGTGAAAAATTCCATCAGTTGTTTTCCATCGTGCTCGAGTGGATCGTAAAATTGGTTCTTGATATACTAAATGCAACCGTCAGGAACGTTTATCAGACTGATAATGCCCGGGCGTGTATGCATTTTTATAACAAGTGCGCTGTAATTCACGGGACACCATGACACTCCGTCTGGATTTTATTACGAGGTTTATGGTGTAATGCAAGCACGAGTATTCTGATAAGTAGCTATCTTCCACGTTAAACACATTATGCTAACGTGTTACTGACAAGTATAAGCCGATGCGTTGATAAGCAACAAGTGCAGAGCTGCAGGAAAAATTTCTGCTTGACCTCTCTTGGTTAATTTTAATCCAGATTATTCATTATTTTTTACAAAATGCCTTCAAATTGATGACAATGGCCACAATTTTCACCAAACGTGATGGAAACAAATTTTACAAGAAAATACAATATACAACTGCAGGCCTAGGACTCACCACACTATTAACACTATTTTACACTTTTTTTGAACAAATACACTATTTTACTACTATTTCGAACACAATTTCACTAAAGACACTTTTTTCACAATTGTCTGCTAATTCCACTATTTCTCAAAAAATATTTTTCAAATCATTTGATAATTGGCTACATATTGTCTTGATGAATGATGAGGGCCGTCCAAAATTATCAATTTTCAAGTCACATAAATTTTCCACAAAATAGTTAAACTTTCTACCAGATTGTTGAATTTGCAAGCCAAATAGACGAATTCTCTACAAAAGAGTTGTGTTCTCTACAAAATAGTTGAATTTTCACCAAAAATGTAATAGTTGATATTTAAACCGAAAAAGATTTAAATTTTAAATCAAAAACAGTTGAATACAACAAAGAAAGACGAATTTTCCAAAAAATATTTGAATCCTTAACTAAAACAGATTAATTTTCAACCCGACAGTTACATTTTCAAACAAAAAAATTAATTTTCTACCTAAAATACTAATTGTTAACAAAATACATATCGACGCCTCCATTCAATATAAGTCTATGTGCTGACAGCGCCGTGTATGAGACTATGCGCTGTGTATAAGCATAGGGAATAGTCTCATACAGGGCGCTAAATTGATGTAATTTATTGTAAAATAATCTTTCTTGATAGGGAATTAAGCTCCTTGGTTGAAAACTCATCTTTTTTGTTGAAAATTCAACTATTTTGTTGAAAATTGATATATTTTGTTATAAATTCGTATTTTTTGAAAGAAAATTAATCTTCTTGAATTAAAATTTGAAACTGCTTGGTTAAAAGTTGAAGTACTTTGTTAAAAATTCATTTTTCAACTGAAAATTTTATTATTCAATATTTGGTTGAAAATTGATTGCCTTTAGTTTAAAACTAAACTATTAGGATTAAAAAGTCAACTATTTTGTTGAAAATTCGACTTTTTGGATTGAAAAATCTATTATTTTGGTAAAAAATTCAACCATTTGGTTGAAAATGAGTTTTTTTTTGTAAAAAATTATTTTTTATTTATAGAAAATTCATTTTTTTTTTCACCGAAAATTTAAGTATTTTATTTTTAGTTGAAAATTGATCTTTTTAAATTGAAACTTCAACTATTTCGTCAAAAATTAATTTATTTTGTTGTAAATCCGTCTTTTTTGGTAGAGTAAAATCTTCTTGACTGATAATTTAACTCCCTGGTCGAAAGTGGAACTACTTTGTTAAAAATTCTTTTTTCAACTGCAAATTGATTATTACATTGTTGGTAAAAAATTGATCGCTTTTAGTTGAAAATTCAACTCTGGCTCAAATATTCAACCATTTTGTTGAAAATTCGTCATTTTGGATTGAAAATTCTATTATTTTCATAAAAATTTGAACAATTGGGTTGAAAATTTGTTCACTTTTTGTTGAAAATTAATTCTTTTAACTGAAAATTTAAGTATTTCATTTTTGATTGAAAATTGATCTTTTTTTAGTAGAAAATTCATCTTTTTATTTGAAAATTCAGTTACTGTATTATTTATATTTTTTTATTTGTTTTAATTATTTTTTAAATTTATGTACTTTAGGAACGAGCTGATGAAATGATTAATTATGTTTTTAGTATTATTGATTTATTTAATTATTCGATGGCGATGAGATATGAATATCTGGTAATATAATTTTTTAAAGCTTTCTAAATGAAAATTATCAATTAAATTTCTAGAAAGTTTGTATCATTACGAAATTATTTATCATTTAATAAAGTTACTTTCACAAATGAAAAAGCAGTTATTGTAAATGAGTAAAAATAGTGTTATTCATATATACAATATTCAATATCATATACAAGGACTGACAAAATAATTATTTATAGTAAACTCGCAAAATTGTATCTATATTCCGAGTCGATTTAGAAAAAAATCGAAACATGAAATATGATACATATGAAAAATGATACCTATGAAAAATGATACCTATGAAATATGATACCTATGAAAAATGATACCAGAAAAAATCTTGAGATACCTGAAAGAAAACCTGGAATAGTCAGGGAATTTTCGTCCAGGATTTGAGTAGACACCCCGATTAAAAATTTATAAAAAGACTCACCTCCTGGATATGAATGGCGAACAACGTTAGGATAACAACTATGATTCGACAAACTAACCGAAGTATATATAGCACCTCCAATATTTCTTGGTTCACAGACTTTTGATTCTTCGTTTCTTATATTTTCCACAATTTCGTAGGCATTGCAATTAATGGCCTGCATATGACGAAAAGTTCCCACAGCCAGAAGAATAATTTCTCTTTGATCAATTGAAATATCAGGGTTTATATCTTTTAAAACAAATTCTAATAGTCTGGCGAGAAAAATAGAATTTAGAGCAAATCGAAGATTCTCCTTCGGGTCGGTTTGAGCGCAATGAGTTTCTAAAGAGTAAACTGTTTTGTAATCTAGAGGATTGTATTCTTCAGAAGCAATTTTTTGGGAAGCTTCTTCCGGTTCGCTGTCAAGAGAATGATAATTTATAAATTCGGAATCTAGAAAATTTGATTTGGTTAGGGATTTTGATATTGTTGTTCTGTAAGCCAAGAGAAGATGGGATCTTTGATGTTTTTCTTGACTTTCGAAGTTGTAGAAATAGTTGAAGATATTACATTCGTATTTGTGGTATTTCTCCCAGGAATCTTTGCGACAAGTTTCAGAGCAGAAGGATACCTGAAAAAAATTTAAATTGGTCATATTGTTGATATTGAAAATTATATTTACAGAGCTCGAACATTTTCTATTTTAATCACAAGGAAACTTTTAAAATTGAAATTCAAATTTAGAAAAAATTGTAGCATTTTAATTGAGAACATTAAAAAATGAATAATGTTTAAATAAAGCTTTATGCTTGGAAAATTTTTAATTAATAGCGTTTGTTATTGAATAATTGAATAATTTAGTTAATACTTATTCAAAGTTTTAAGTTTCTCAAATTGTAAACCATAGCAGTTGGACATTTTCAAGTTGAGAACGTTTAAAATCGATTAATTTCAAATTCAGTCACAGACTTAACACTATTTCAAATAAGGAAATTCAACTATCTTTAGTTGAAAATTTAATTCTTTTTATTTGAAAAGTCTACTTTTATGTTTATGTTTCAGAATTCATCTCTTCTGCTTAAAAAGTCTACTATTTAATTCCAAATTTTTTTATTTTCTTATAAATTAAACTATTTTGTTATAAATTCATCTTTTTTGTTCGAAAATTCAATTGTTTGGTTGAACATTCGTTTCTTTGGATAAACAATCCGTCCTTTTGGATTGAAAATTCATCTTTTGGTAGAAAAAGTAACATTTTTTGGTTGCAAGTTAATCCTTTTTGAATGAAAAGTCTATTATTAGATTTTTGGTCCAAAATTCATATCTTTTGGTTGAAAATTCGACTATTTGGTTGAAAATTGAATTATTTCGTTGAAAATTCAAATTTTCTGTTGGTCGAAAAGTACTACTTTTACTATAGTAATTTATACTTTATATATATTTAAACTTTATACTTTATACTTTTACTAAAGTATTACTTGGTCGAGAAGTCAACTGTTTTTTTTTTAAATTCGCCTTTTTGGATAGAAAATGAATCGTTTTTTCTTGTTGAAAATTCATCTTTTTGGATAATTCTTTTTATTTGAAAAGTCTACTTTCATAGTTTTGTTCATCAAATTTGATTAAAAACTAGTTTTTAATTGAAAATCCATCTATTTTGTTAAAAAGTCTTTTCTTATTGCAAATTCAACTCTTTTCCTGAACGTTCGTCTTTTTGGATTGAAAATTCATCTTTTGGTAGAAAAAGTAACATTTTTTGGTTGCAAGTTAATTCTTTTTGAATGAAAAGTCTATTATTAGATTTTTGGTCCAGAATTCATATCTTTTTGTTGAAAATTCGACTATTTGGTCGAAAATTTAATTATTTTGTTGAAAATTCGAATTTTCTGTTTAAGTAATTACTTGGTCAAAAAGTCAACTGTTTTCTAAAAATTCGCCTTTTTGGATTGAAAGTTAATTCTTTGTATTTGAAAATTCTTCTTCTATATTTTTAGTTCAGCATTTATCCCTTTTGATTAATGTATAATTTTTAATTGAAAATTCATCTACATATTTTGTGAAAATTTTTTTTCTATCGAAAATTCAACTGCTTTCTTGAAAATTCATCTTTTTGGACAGATAATTCATTCTTTAGGATAGAAAATTAATCTTTAATTTTTAAATTCATCTTTTTGGGTAGAAAGATAATCCTTTTTATTTGAAAAGTCTACTTTTATAATTATGTTTCGGAATTCATCTTTTCTGTTTAAAAAGTCGATTATTCAATTGTAAATTTGATTGTTTTGTTATAAATTAAACTCATTTGTTAAAAATTCATCATTTTTCTTGAAAGCTTAATTATTTTGTTGAAAATTCGAATTTTCTGTAAAGTAATTTCTTGGTCTAAAAGTCAACTGTTTTCTTACAAATTCTCCTTTTTGGATAGAAAATTCATCCTTTTGGATAGGAAATTAATCTTTTTTTTTCGAAAATTCGTCTTTTTCGATAATACTTTTTATTTAAAGTCTACTTTTATATTTTTGTTCATAAAATTTGATTAAAAACTACTTTTTAATTGCAAATTCATCTATTCTGTTGAAAAGTCTTTTCTTATCGCAAATTCAACTCTTCCTGAACATTCGTCTTTTTGGATAGAAAATTCATCCTTTTGGATTGTAAATTCCTCTTTTATGGTAGAAATTGAATATTTTTTGTTTCAAAATTTATTTTTCTTTGCTGAAAATTAAGTTTTTCGATGAAAATTTAACTGTCTTCTAAAAAATTCATCTTTTTGGCATGAAAATTCAACCATTTTGTTAAAAATTCATCTTTTTTGGTTGAAAACTATCTATTTGTTGAAAATTCATATTTTTAGATAATTCAACTGTATTCTGCAAAATTCGTCTTTTTGGATTGAAAATTCATCTGTTTGGTAAAAAATTTAACTGTTTTTGGCAGATGTTTATTCTTTTTTATTTGAAAATTTTGAATAGAAAATTCGTCCTTATGGATTGAATTTTTTTTTTTTTAATGAAGTAGTAGAAAATGTAAATGTTATTTACATAGGTTTAATTTTTTTATTTGAAAATTACACCATTTGGTTGAGAATTTATTTTGTTCAAAATATTTGTTTTCTTTCAAAAATTTAACTTTTGTTGAAATTTCATGATTTTTTATAGAAAATTCATCCTTATGGATTGAAAATTGATCTTTTATGGTGAAAAATTCATCTTTCTTGGTTGAAAACTAACTTTTTTTTTAAATGTATGGGTCTTCTGAAAAGTTTATCTTTGTGTTCGGAAAGTAATTTTTTAATTTTAAATTATTTTTTTATTATATTATTTTAATTAATTAATATAATTTTTTTGGTGAAAATTTATGTTTTTCGTTGAAAAGTCACCTTTCTTCGTTGAGAATGATCTTTTTTATTTCAAGATCAACTGTCTTAAAAAAAATTCGACTTTTTGCTTAAAAATTAATTTTTTTAAGTTCAACTATTCGGTTGAAAAGTCATATTTCTTCGTTGAAAATTATCTTTTTGTTTAAAATTTAAATTTTCAGATTCATAATTCGATTATTTTCTAAAAAATTCGTATGTTTGGCTTGAAAATTCAACTATTTGGCTGAAAATGTAACTGTTTTTGGTTGAAGTTTGATCTCTTTTTTTTTGTGAAAACTCCACCTTTCTTGGTTTGTTAATTAACTTATTTTTTAAAATTGATCTGTCTTCTAAAAAAGTCAAATATTTGGTAAAAAGTTCAGCTTTCTTTATTGAAAATTATCTTTTTGGTTCATAATTCAACTTTCTTTAAAAAAATGCGTCTTTTTGGCTCGAACATTCAACTATTTGCGGTTGAAGTTTAATCTTTTTTTTTATTAAAAATTCATAATTCTTGGTTGAAGATTAACTTGTTTGTTGAAAATTTAACTGTTCTAAAAAATTTGTCTTTTATCATGAAAACTAATTTTTTTTTAATTCAACTATTTGATTGAGAATTCATCTTTCTTCATTGAAAATTAACTTTTTTTCAAATTGAACTGTCTAAAAAATCCGAACTCTGTATTTTTGATGTTGTTTTTATAGTCAAACCGTTTGGCAATTGTAGCAAGGGATTCTGATTGTATCTTCCAATTTTAAAGAAATGTGACAATTCAAACAATTTCTTTCGAAAGCTTCTTGGTCGGTACTAAAAGCAAATGGTTGATCAACAATCAAAACACTTCCGGTTTTTATTCTTCTTGTAGCATATAAAAATCTTCCTTTTGCTTCATTATATCCAAGTGCAATTGCATCTGAACAAGCTTTGAGCTTTTCATTTGATTTTCCTTGCACACTAGGAATTTTCACTTCCTGTTTTACAAAATAATTAACAAATTATATTAAAATATTTTTTATAAATGAGTTTATATCTTTGTGAAATTAAAAAAAAAAGGATACCTTTATCGGAGAATCATTCAAATTCTCTGCCACAGGATTGTCTTCAATCGATTTTCTCATCAGATTCAAACGCTCAAAAATAGGTTTCAGAAAGCAAACTTTCTCTTTCTTAAAAACATCCTCTTTCTCATTTCCAAATTTCTTTTGAATATAATCATTAACTCTTTTCATCGCTTCGTTTAAGCAAAATTTCGAATTTTCCTCTAAATTCATTTTTTTATACGATTCTGATTTGATTAGAAGAGACTCGATTCGGAATTCTTCGTAATAATCATCTTGAGAGGAAATATTTTCTAAATTTTCCAAATATCTTGAGTTTTCTATACACTTGGCAAATTTGCCTACTTTATACCATGTTCGAGCACGTTCAAGCAAAACTTGCAGGAATATTTTACTATTGTAAGTGGATGCGAAAAGTGATTTAGTTAAAATAATTGCTTTTTGATTTTCCTCTACTTCAGTCTTTGGAGAAACAATTTCCTTGTAGAGATTTTCCGCTAAATTGTCATTTTTAGAGTGACAGTATTTTTCGATGATAAGGTTTTTTATTTCAGGTAATTCCATTAGCATTTCGATCATTCCATGTCTGTTTCTTTGGCGGGATAATTTGCAAAATTGATTTCCAAATGATTGACTGGATACGACATTGTGAACAGACTTCCGAAATTCTGAAAGTAAATCCCTGAAAATGAGTGGGTCTGTCACTTTTCGTTCTGAAAATTCTTTTTTCTATATTTTTTTAGATTTGTTTTTGATTATAAGTTTATGCAAATCATTAATTTCGTATGTTTAATCGTTTTTTTAGAGTAAGAAGCAAATATCCTCACCTCGAAGAAGACATTTTGGGCAATGGATCGTTTGTCTATATTCTCCAAGAGACTGTCTCCAAATTGGAAATCTAAAATTAGATTTTTCAGTCGGTCTCCTCGACCTGCATCTTCACGACTTTTGACGACGAGCAGTGGCGCACATTGAATTTTCAACTGGGAGAGCGAAGCTTAGGGATCACCCCACCCTCACCCTGAGAAATTAAATCTAATTCAGAATTTGGTCAAAATGAGCAAATGAGCAAAAATTAGCAAATGAGCAAAAAATGAGCAAATGAGCAAAAAGTGAGCAAATGAGCAAAAAGTGAGCAAATGAGCAAAAAATTAGCAAATGAGCAAAAAATTACCAAATGATATAAAATGAGCAAAAAAAAAAGAGCAAATGAGTTAAAATGAGCAAACAAACACCTTATAAATATTTGTTTACCTTTTTTACACGAGACAGAGCGATTTAAATAACAAAAAGCTGTTTATGGGCGAAAAAGTTAATTAATAATATTACAATATCAGACTTCACAGTCCAAAATTTGACCTCTCAAAATAGGACTTCGGGGATGAGCATATAATTTTATTATCTTGTTCAAATTTCAACAATTTTGTTAAAAACAAAAAGTCAATCTTTTTGGTTGAAAATTCGTCTCTTTGGCAAGAAAATTCCACATTTTTGATAAAAATTTTTTCTTTGTTTACTGAAAAATATTTCTTGGTCCTAAATTCGTCTTTTTGTTTAAAAAATTCTTCTGATCTGATGATTTTAAACTATTGTGTTGAAAATTTGTCTTTGGTTGAATTCAAACTATTTTGGGTTTCAAATTAAAATCATTTTTGATTGAAAAATATCATCTATTACATTTTTTGTTGAAAATTCAACTACTTGAAAGTGAAACTAACTTGTTAAAAATTCATTTTTTGGTTAATCATTCATCATTTTAAGTAAAAAACTTTTTTTTTACAATTTCACTATTTTGTTGAAAATTAGTTTTTAATTCAATTTTTTCTGGTTGAAAATGAATTTTTGTAACTCAAATTAAAACTACTCAATTTTTGGTTGAAAATTGATATTTTTTAGTTAAAAATTCTTTTTTTGTTATTGTTGAAAATTCATCTTTTCTTTGGTAGAAAATTATTCATATTGGTTGAACATTCATCTTTTTAGTTGAAAATTTTAATATTTGGTTCAAATTCAATTTTTGTATTAAAGATTCATCATTATAGTTCAAAATTAATTTATTTGGATTAAACTTTATTTTATTGAAAATTCGTCTTTTGCGGTATAATATTAATCTTCTTGACGAAAATTTAATTTTTTCGGTTGACAATTTAAATTAAAAAATAAAGTTAGAAAATAATTTTTTCAACTTTAAATATATCTATTCCATTTCGGATTGAAAATTTATATTTTTTAGTATATTGTAGAATATTCGTTTTTTTTTGGTCCAAAATTAATCTTGGTTGAAAATTCATTTCTTTGGTTAAAAATTTAACTATTTTGTTAAAAATTCTTTTTTTCTGGCAGAATATTAATTTTTTTGGTGAAAAATTCATGTTTTTGATTAAAAATTATTCATTTTGGTTGAAATATAATTTCTTCGGTTAAAATTGAACTATTTTGTTGAAAATTCATGTATTTTGTTAAAAATTCATTTTTTGGTTGATCATTCATCATTTTAATTGAAAAACCTTTTTTTGTTTGACAATTTTACTATTTTGTTGAAAATTAGTTTTTAATTCAATTTTTTTCTGGTTAAAAATGAATTTTTGTAACTCAAATTACAACTACTCCATTTTTGGTTGAAAATTGATCTTTTTTGGTTGAAAATTCTTTTTTTGTTATTGTTGAAGATTCATCTTTTTCTTTGATAAAAAATTAATCATATTGGTTAAAAATTCATCTTTTTAGTTGAAAATTCAAGTATTTGCTTCAAAATTCAATTTTTGTATTAAAGATTCATCATTATAGTTCAAAATTAATTTATTTGGATTAAACTTTATTTTACTGAAAATTCGTCTTTTGCGGTGTAATATTAATCTTCTTGATGAAAATTTAATTTTTCTGGTTGACAATTTAAATATTTTGCTGAAAATTCGTTTTTTATGGTTAAAAAATAATTTTTTCAACTTTAAATATATCTATCCCATTTCGGATTGAAAGTTTATATTTTGTAGAATATTCGTTTTTTTTATTCAAAATTAATCTTGGTTGAAAATTCATTTCTTTGGTTAAAAATTTAACTATTTTGTTGAAAATTCGTTTTTTTTCTGGCAGAATATTAATTTTTTTGGTGAAAAATTAATTTTTTTGATTAAAAATGATTCATTTTGGTTGAAATATAATTTCTTCGGTTATAATTGAACTATTTGTTGAAAATTCGTGTATTTTGTTAAAAGTTAATCTTTTTTGATAGAAAATTAATCCATTTGGTTGAAAATTTATTATTTATTCATTTAACTGAATGAAAAAGTTGTAACGGTCAGGGAAAATGAAAAATTGGTCATTGGAAGCTCAGGAAAAGTTAAGAAATTCCGAAATTGGTATTTTGTAGCAACTATGTTTTTTATATAACGCACCTTAAGTTAAATTTTAGTAGGCAATCTGGTCAACCTTCTATGATTTAAAGTGAAAATATATTGCATTGTGAACGAAATAGTTTAATTTTTGACCAAAATATGAGTTTTCTACCAAAAGAAATGAATTTCCAACCAAAAAGACAACTTTTCAACCAAAAATGAAATAGTTAAATTTTCAGTTTAAAAATTGATTTTCAACAACAAAAACAGAAATTTTTAACAAGTTTAATTTAACCAGAAAATTCCAATTTTCAACTAAAGAGATCAATTTTCCACCAAATTTCCACGAAATAAACGAATTTTCAACAATTTGATGAATTTTGATGCCAAAAAGACGAATGATTTACAAAATAGTTGAATTTTGAACCCGAAAATATGACTTTTAAACAAAAAGTTTATTTTCTGCCAAGTAGTTAAATATTCAAGTAAACAGTTTAATTTTTAACCAAATAGTTGAATCCTTAACTGAAACAGATTAATTGCAACCAAACATTGCATTTTCAATAAAAAAGATACATTTTCAGGCAGGATTATTTTATACCAAAAAAGACGATTCGTTAACCAAATAGTTGAATTTGCAACTAGAAAAGATTAATTTTCAATTTAAAATACCCATTTTCAACCAAATAGTTAAATTTGTTAAAATATTTACATATTCAGTCAAAAAATTAATTCTCATCAACAACAAAAAACAAATTTTCAACTAAATAGTACAATTTTTAACCAAAAATATGTTGTTTTTTTTTTCAACTAAGAAGATTAATTTTGTAGCAAGAAAGATGAATTTTCCACAAAATACATTTTTTTACAATACTTATGTTTTTTAGAGGCCACCCTGACAACCCCGCATTTCACTTCTCTGGATCCGCCCTTTGAAAGAATTATAAATGATAAATTATATTGCAATTATAAATAATATAAAAAATGTAAATTATAAATCTTTAAAACACTTTTGAAATGTTTAAAATCCCCTCAAATCTTTGAAATACTTACAGATCCTATAAAATTCCTTAAATCTTGTGAAATTTTTTTAAATACCTTGAAATCTGTGGAAATCCTATAAAATTCTGTGACATCCCTTGAAAATTTATTAAGTCTCTTAAAGTTTTTTACCACTATCTAAATTTGAATTTACCACCATATTATCAAAAATGGTGTTGAAATTTATGAAATTATGTTGGTATTTTTTGGGTTTTTTTCAAGCGTTTATCTAATGAAATCGTAGAAAAAATGTTGACTTAAAAGGGGAGTTTAAGCTTTGAGTGACGATCTGTGACAAAGAGGGGGAGGGGTGGAAAAAGTTTTCAAAATAGCGTGATAATTTAATGGCTCTATCAGTAAGACTGTAGATAACTGAAATTTTATCTTTAATAGAAATACAGTAAAATCTCGCCTATTCTCTTGGCCTTGAAACGCAACGATTCTTTTATTCACAAGCTGGAGGGGGCCACACCCTTATCGCGAGTGGGCAGTTTATTTTTATCAACGACGTTAATTGGCTGCCCGTTCTTGCATCGAGGCGCCGCTTGTACGCAACTTTTTCAACCGAAAAGCGCGCGAGATTTGAAATCAATAATAAATATTATCAATAATAGTACAAATAAATACATTCGACATTCCTAGAACTGCTGGCCCACGTAGTATCTCAGCGCGTAGGGCGAGAGACGATTGCGACCCTCGCCTACGAAGGGCCGAGTGCGCGAGTAATCAGTCGAGTATATTGTGCAATATTATGGACACGGTTCAGGCGAGTGGATATCCGGATTATTGCGCACCCGACTTATTGCGTAGTTTAAAACTCGCGGTCCGTCAGTCTGCATGCATGCATCAGTTTTTTTTCAAGTGTCTTTCAAGTGTTTTTGTTGGCGTACGGCAATTTGCCAACTAAAAATCAATATTATAGAATCAAAAAACGACGCAAATATTTCGCGGAATAGTGAGTTTTGTGGCATGACGTCGATAGGTTGAAATGTCAGCCGTCAGGAATGTTAGTACATGGTACTGCGGCTGCATACGAATTTTTCGAGAAAATTTCCTGAATGTAAAGGTAAGTTATAAAGGTCTCAATAGTAATCTTTTCAAGTGTAGAATCCATTTGCGCAATTCTGTTTCTTCATCCTTTTATCGTTGAAGACCTTTCAGTTTCACGAAGTAACAGTCCGAAATTTGAGGTTAGAGTACCACTCACCTGACATTTAGGATATTTTATTTTGTGAAACTGAAAGGTCGTGCATCGACAAAAGAATGGAGCATGAGTGAGAAAATAGATTCTACACTTGAGAAATATTGCTATTTGTACATTTATGACTTTCACGTTTATAATATTTTCTCGCAAAAGTCGAATGACGTATTCCAATGACGTCATACTAAAATACTCAATTCAAATCAACGAGAGCGCGCTTCGGGCCTCTTTTTAATTGGTCAGCCACTGACGTGGAGGAGAATATACGGGGACCGTGGTGGGAGTTGCTGGAACTGCGCAAATGGAAATATCTGTGTACAGCCGACGGGAAATAGAGGCGACAGGGAATAAGGGAGTCGGGGAATAAGTGAGACTCCACTGTATTAGAATTGAAATGTACGAATCTGCTTGAATTTATCTCATTGCAGAGCCAATTAGTATTAAGTTTGTAATTTTCTCGAATTATGGTCACATCCAGAAATTTAAGTTTTAAATTGTTCTAAATTCCAATCGTGAATTGGATTGTAGGATGGTACGTATTAAAAGCCTCTAAGAGATCATCAACTTTTTCCTCAGGAACGCATGTAAATATCATCGACGCATTTGTAGAAAATTATGCCCTAGATACCCTAGCGGACCGCCCTTACGAAAATATATGACAGGAAAAAATGACAGGCCTGCCATTTTTTTCCTGTCATTTTTTCCCTGTAGTTTTTTCGCAACCACAGGAAAACGACAGGCAAAACGACAGCCGAAAATGACTGGCCCTAATTGGCCATTATTATTATTATTATTATTATATCATTAAGCCGTTTCCCACGTGGAGAGCCTCACAAAATTGTTATGTGTGGCTCTCCACTTGGGCCCATTAGTATCCAAGGTCTTTGTTTCAAAACCTTCTTTTCGGGTTCAAAAGGTCTCAAAACGTGGACATTTGAAAAAGGGGGGGGGGGGGCAAATTTGACACAAATCTAATACCTTCTCTGATGACAATGTAAAAATCTGATAAAATCGCATATTCTTCGGAAAGATATAATTTTCGAATTGAGAGCAAAAAAACTATAAAAAGTTTCATTTTTCATTGAGTTATGACAAAACTGTGTGCACATGTTTTTTTTAGAAAAATGAATGATTTAATTCTATTGAATGATTTTGTTTAAGCTTTTCTCTCTTTTTCTGTTTTATACTTCTCTGTCAACGTTTTGCAATAAAGGTATATACTATGTAAATAATAGAATCATATTTATTGCGGTTTTGTACTTATTTCACTATTTGAATTAATTAAAATATATAATATAATCATACTACTGCAGCAGCTTAATTACAAAACATTGACAGAGAAATAAAAAACAGAAAAAGAGAGAAAAACTTAAGTAAAATCATTAAATTAAATTAAATAATTCGTTTTTCTAAAAAAGCATGAGTACACATGAGCAATAATGTAGACTATAAATTCCAGTAGCAAGAATCATGTATCAGACGCGAAAATTCAGCGCTCATCGCTGTTTAAAACTTCAATACGCTTGCAATAGCTGGATAATAATTTTTTATCGGGCTCAAACCCGCGTCAAATTCAGGTCAGATTATTTTTTGGGGTACCATTTCTATACCGAAAACCAGCTTTATAATAACACTTTTTTACAGTAATAGTCCGGTCTAAAGCGAAAACTATCCGAACGAAAACATCGACCCCAGAAAGAGTCCGGATCAATCTAAAATTAATCCTCAAGTTAAAATTGCCAATCCGTGAAATTAAGGTGCAAATGGAAAATCTTCCTGATAAATCCGAAATAAGGGGTAGTCGTTTGATCTTTGCGATTTGAATTCACATTTTTTTAATCTTCATTTTCGACCGGAAATAGAAGTAACATAAAATAAATGTTACAAATTTTCACTCTATTTATCTACGAGTGCGTAACAATCATGTACCCTGCTATATTTAATGCAGCTCATTAATTTCTACACAAATCGCGTTCCTGCGCGCGTTGTGTTATTGAAAATAGTTCAACAAGTGTGAACTTCCATTGCCGTATTCGCGGCCTTTCACCGATTTCTACTTCTGGGGAATGGACTTAATATACTTAGACCATTCTTATACAACGTCTTTCTCCACAAGAAATACATGTAGTGCTACATTTTCGCTGCGTGCACCAAGAAGCAGTCGCAACTGACCAAGAACGATCTTGTTTTGCAGTACTGGAAATTTCCACAGGAAAAAGTTTGAGAGCGAAATTGGATGCATGTAATAAAAAAGTTAAAATTACTTTTACGCTAGCAGAACTTAAGACTTTCTGGGTCGTGTTTAAACTCAAAACAGATTTATGATAAAATATAATAACTCTGCGCATTCAAAATTCAAAACGTTTTTTCGACATTCTCGCATTCATTTAACAGATTCCTCAATTATTTTATTGAGAATTAACAATTATATTTTCGCAACTTGGGGGAAAAGTTTTGGTGAAATCATATTAGGTCAAATAATTAATTCAGTAATTTTATCAATGTTTTCCAAGACCAATCGGTAGACCCCTACTATATTTCACAAATAGAGAAAGAAATTGTTCATTTGAATTAGATTATTTACTCTACATTTGAGGAACCAAATCATATCTAGCTAATTTGATGATGAACTCAAGTACTCATAAAATTAGCGCCAAAGTTGATATAATTTTAGAGTCTGTTTTGTTCATATAATGATAATTATGCTAAGCAAATAATTAAATAATTTTGCAGAACACAACAATGGACGAATTGAGCGAAATACAAACATTTTATCAAGGAAAGACGATTCTCATTACCGGGGGCACTGGACTTATGGGAAAAGTACTCGTAGAAAAGTTGCTTTATAGTTGTAGTGATCTCAATAAGATATATATGCTATTGCGGCCTAAAAGAGGGCGAAGTCCAGAAATTCGTGTGGACGAGATGTTGAAATTGCCGGTAAGTTTTCGGCTTCCTTATTTCTTACTTTATCATTTCTTATCTATACATATCATTTCATAATATTTAACATTTTTTAGAATTTTAATGGTTATAGAGGGTAAAGTTTTCACCTTTTGGCCTAACGTATGATAAATATATGTGCTTGTGTCATATTTAATCGAATATTTTTACCCAGATGTTTCATAGAATTCGAAAGTTGAAACCAGGTGTTATCAAAAAATTAGTACCAATACAAGGGGATGTGACTCTGGAAAATCTAGGATTGAGTGACGCTCAAGGAAAATGTTTGCTGGAAGAAGTGAACATTGTATTTCACTGTGCGGCCACTCTTAGATTAGAAGCGAAGCTAAAGGATGCGATTGAAATGAATACGGTGAATAATTTTGTTGCTATGCCATCCAAATTGCTGCTAAATCGGTTAATATTTCTCCTTCCATGATCACCGCACTCAAAGTTTTCTATTGGATTAACATCCCGGGTAAAAAGATTTGGTCTTTCTTTTGTCTTGGGTAAAGACTAATCCAAGACAATTTCAAGTTATTCTGTATGTCTAGCTGGTGAGACGGAACCAGACTATTTTTGATGTCTTAAGACGAATATTTTCATCTTAGAGACAACATTAGATGTCTTGAGACAGGATTATTTGTTTTAGAA
Source organism: Andricus grossulariae (assembly GCA_011634705.1). Classification (NCBI taxonomy): domain Eukaryota; kingdom Metazoa; phylum Arthropoda; class Insecta; order Hymenoptera; family Cynipidae; genus Andricus; species Andricus grossulariae. The sequence goes on from JAABKJ010007545.1 coordinate 276,983,387, forward strand.
AGAACATTACAGATTTATAACTAGAAGACAAACCAAAAGGCTGCAAAAGCATCCTGCAAGGGTCATCACTAATCCGCTTTAAATTTTACAGAATGTTTATATTATTCATCTTCATGGTATTTATTTTTTATGTATTAATAAGTTTCTTTATCTGCAATAATTATTTTCTTGGCATGGCGAATCTAAAAATGTTGTCCATTTTTTCCTATCTCTAACTGTTCACTATATACTTGTAAAAGCTGACAGTTTTAATCTTTTTATGAAAAATGGTATATGCCTGCAGTTGTTGAGACCGACAGATTCCGAATTTTGAATTGAAAAATCAGTTATAAGATTACAAGTTGTATCGGTGGTAAAATCGTAATCCTTAGCAGATGTCAACTGTTTAGTCCCAACCTATCTAGAAATGGCAGGCCCTGCCGGTCGTAATAAAACCAAGATATAATTTATCCTTTCGTGTCTCAAGAACTGGTCTTGTCTTGGCACAGCTACAGTCATAAATGCAAGACAAGTCTGTATGGCTCCAATGTCTAGCTGGTGAGACGGAACCAGACATCATGGTTCTGAAGACATTGAAGACAAAATATTTTTACCCGGGATGCGGAGAGAAATGTGCAAAATTAAAAATTCACATAACTTACTTAGTTTTCGTCGCGAAGTTTTTTGTCCACCGAAAACCAAAACGTTTTTTCAACCACAAAAAACTTGTGTACATAAATTTGCTGAAAAATGGGAAAATGAATCAGTTTTTTCAAATTTCACCAGGAAATATAATGCGAATCGCATTCTTCTCACTTCAGATTTGTGCTATTATACAAAAATTAATTGTATGATAAAAAATATCTTCGTAATTTACTGCGGGATTATGGGTTTTACAAGAATAATATACGTAAAGAACTGTGTGCGGATAAAGAGACGCCTCGTGAAACTAATTTGCATGTGGCTTCCAAGTATATTCGGTGTTCTTATAATTGCTCAAGGTAACCGAGGTTCGGTTTGCTCTTCAAGGTGGGCACAAAGAGGCTCCTGGATTTAAGCAAACGGATGAAGAATCTCAAGGCTTTTATTCACTTGAGCACGGCTTTCTGTCACGTTGACCAAGAGGAACTTGGAGAACGGGTCTATGATGCCCCAGACGATCCGCAAGACGTTATGCGACTCATGCAATGGCTGGATGAAAGTGCTATCGATCTAATCACACCCAAGTAAACTTTTGTAAATTTATATTAAAAAATTAGTTTCCACACGAAGAAAAAATTCCAAGGTCTTCACACTATCAAAGCATAAAGCGCGTGGCAATACAGCTCGAGCGCATCGACATGCGAGAAAAGCTTTCACTTGACAATTCTATGGTTGCAAGGAACACTTTTGCGATTTCAGTATGAACTGCTTACAATGGAGGTCTTAGGCCACGCACAGAAAAATTTCATATTTCGTATCATTTCTTACGCATGTATTACAAAAAACAATTTTATCTTTATTTCAAACAAAATAACGTTATTGTGAGAAGTGAAAAACAAATTAGTTAACATTTTTGGTTATAATAACACACCCTATTTAATACAAATTCCGGCAGCCATTCGTGTATTTACTAAATTATAATTTAGTTAATACAAACTTCTGAAGATGGCACTGCATTATATATAATGCAGCGCAGTCTTCAGAAAGTTCATCTGAGGTATGTTAACTAAGACCCCACCAGTTCCTGACTAGGACTTTTCGTTCCTTTTATTTTGATCAAGAAACAACTAAAGCCTGGCTAAAATACAAGATAGTGTCCTAACTAGACGAACATAGTTCTTCTAGTGACAAAGAATAAAAAATCTTAACAATGCCTTGAAGGGTCCTGACATAGCACTTACTAGTCCAGTTGTTCAAGTAGGATTCTGACCAATGCCCTAATTGAAATGGGATGAGGCGATATCTACATGGGCCAGCCACAAATGTATGAGTGGTAGTCATGGTATTATACTTGGATTTTTTCTCCGTATATAAGCTTATATGGGCAGTGGACACAGGTCAAACCGATTTATCATTGTTATATATACAGTTAGTTTAGTTAAGGTTTTTGGTTAAACTTATAATTATGTATGTATATGAACGTGTTTAAGGTTATTGGAACCACATCCCAATACGTACACGTATTCAAAACGCCTTGCAGAAAAATTGGTTGCCGACGAACATCCAAACTTACCATGTGCTATTGCAAGACCGTCAATTGGTAAGTTATTGTATCAACGTTCGTAATTCAATAATTATATATTTTCCGCCCTATACTGATAATAACTTTCATTTGTGGTTACAGTAACTCCGGCTTGGCAGGAACCTTTGCCAGGATGGGTTGATAATTTAAATGGGCCTGTTGGATTAATAGTAGGTGGAGGAAAGGGTGTAATCCGATCGATGCACTGCAATGCCAATTATCATGCAGAAATTATTCCTGTTGACTTTGCAATTAACGCACTCATTGGAATTGCCTTTAAAATCGGGACAATCGTGGAAAAGTAAGACCTAGACAAATGAAATATAATAATTGGAAACGTTTATGAGATGCGCTTGCATACATTCTTACGTGGCCCGATCTTATAATTGATTACATTTCTAGAGCGAAAAACATACCAGTCTACAATATAACCCAAAGTGGCGTTTTGCCAATCACATGGGGTGAGGTACTCGAGAAAGGTAAAAAGGTTGCCCACAACTATCCGTTTGAGGGTGCAGTTTGGTATCCAGATGGTGAACTTCGCAGCAGTAAATTTATCCACAATCTCTTTGTCTTCTTCTTTCATATCATTCCAGCATATCTGATTGATTTTCTGATGCTGATATTTAGACAAAAAACATTGTACGTATATTGATGCTGTGTACAGCACATAACACCGTAAAAATTTATATCCACTTGCAACATTATAACAAAATGGTCCTTACTTATAGTATGGTAAGAATACAAAAGCGTATTTCGGATGGACTTGAGGTCTTACAATATTTTACTACAAGGGAATGGGTATTCCATAATACGAATCTGCTGATACTTTGGGGCGATATGAGTTCAAAGGACAAGCAACTATTTCCTATTGACTTCTTAAATATAGACGAGATAGAGTATATCAAAAACGTTATTCTTGGTGCACGACAGTACTGTATGAAGGAGAATTTATCTACTTTACCAAGAGCACGAATCCACCAAAGAGTGTAAGTTTAATATATTCTATACGGTGAGAATTTTCATTTCAGCTCGCACCTTGCTGCGTGATCTCTTTCCTATTGGAAGGGGATACAAAAAAAATTGGTTGTTAATTTGCAATATAATATCCAAAATTTATTACAAAAACGCAGTGTAATTTTACAGTACACGACGTATTGTGCAATAACAAAGAATTATTCAACAAATATTGTAAATTCAAATTTACAATATATTGATCGTAACTTGAGGGTACCTTTCAATTGGGAAGAAAATCGTGATGTAAAGAAATTTTGTTTTTGCATCGAGTTTATATCTACGTTTATTATTAGGTTTATGACTATATTTACTGGCCGTGGACCTTCTAATGACAACGATATGTACATACTCGATACGAAAAAGAAGCTTTGCATCGCGAATTTGATCCCAATGAAAAGGTACCTTCTATGCATTTTTTATTGTAAAGTGTTTTAAAATCACTAACAGTTTATATACTTATATGTGCATATGATTCATGAAGTTTAACTCATCATTTTCCTTGTAATTTATGATGCTATTTAATTAATTTTAAATATTGTTTACTTGATTTCCAGGCTCTACGTAATTCATTTGATTGCTGTCTACTCCTTCTATTTTGGCATCTTGTATTTCGTCTACAAACATTCTGAAGTAGCAAGATTTTGTTTGGACTTTGTAACTGAGAAAATGAAGTGCTTGCCCATCCTTGGTCACCTTGTGGAAAAGGCACATTTGTAAAAAATAATGATTTTATATATGTACGTCTTTTACTCGAGTTTTTGTGCGCAAACCATACATGATATGAGGAAAATTCAAGAAAACAAGTATTACACCCTTTTGAAAATATTAATGAATTGAACAACCCTAATATTTCATTAGGTACACAAAAATTGTCTATATGTGAGCGTCCACATGAAAAGGACCCTTATGGTCGGTGGTAGTTGAGAAGATATTTGCGTTTTTCTAAGCCAGGGTTAAAATTATTATTTTCAGGTTTGAGTAGGGGATGATACTAGGAGTTATACTGAACCTATAGACATTCAACTCATGTCCGATGCACGCAACCGGAAGTGATTCAATTTTAAATGCATTTTTCTCGAAAAGCGATTTTCCGAAGTTCCAACTTAAAAAATGCCCCAGTGACTCGAGTTTCAACCTAAAGGGTTCGACTTGAACTTAAAATGCCGGGAATTTTTCCGGCTATATGAATCTATACGTAACTCCATACCGGCCATAAGGGCCCTTTTCATGCGGGTACCCACATATGTTGATGAGGATTATAGAACAGTCCCATATCATAAATTGAATTAATATTACATAGATATGCATTCCTAGTTATTATAAATTCAACGAAAACATGACTGAGTATAAGAATTTTTTAATCAAGCAACTTGTTCTGTATAAAATATAATTGTAAACATTTTTTTAATTGTGTGGAAAATTTAAGCAGAAGAAGAAAAATCAACATTTAAATGTGTGTACGTTCATATTGAAAGGATCTACTTTCTCAATATGATGTTGCACATAAGGGCTACACGGAAAAAGACTGTCTTACATAATTTTTTATTCAAATTACGAAAACTGATTCGACGTGAGGGCACTATGGAACCAACAAAATCTCATTGACAACGAATTCGAAAAGTTTACATTCTGAAGATGTGCGAAATTGATGTTTTATAGAAAAAACGTTTTTTTGCGCGAGCAATCTGAATTGCTGTACTACTACGATAGCTTTAAAGATTTATTTATCGTGATTCTTTCAAGTTTCACAGAAATGTTTTCTCAATTTGTAGAATTTAAATTTTCATAAATTTAAGAAAACGGAATATCCATGTTGCGAAGCTGTCTCAAATAAAAATATCATTCTTTATTTTATTTATGTTTTGTCAATGAGTAAAGTAATCTACTGGTATCGATAGATAGCTTATATTATTTTTTTCGTGTACATATAAAGTACAGTTTTTTGTATTATGCTCTACACGTCTGTACAGATATATAACATATATCTGGGTATGCCTGCAGATATGATTTCCCCACAATTAAAAAGAAAACTCAACACGTTATTCGTAAATTTGATGCAATTCCTCAACTTATATCAAAACTTTCTCTTTTGTCATTTTGTTTTGAAAAAAAAATAAATAAATAAAAATATATATAATATCTTTGTGTTGTTTCTCCTCTAAAAATTATAGTTTCTTTTATATGCATATTTTGTTCGTCTCTTATCCTGCGTATTCGATTTCTTGTATATATAGGATACACATATATAAAATATTCTACATTAGTGCACCTAAATATTCTAAATGATTCAAAAACGCAGGAGGAAAAGAATGCAAAGGTCAAGTGTCGTGATCCTAAGTTACCTACTTTTTCAAATATGCAAGGGGGTAGATCAATAAGCTTCTAGTGCCACTGGTCACTATACTGCTTTGAAAACTTCGCCATCTTCCATTACTATTTTGAACTAACAACTGTTGCTTCGTGTTTGAAATCAATCCAACATAATTTCAAGACTTTTCAAACTTTTAATTTTTATTGCGCAGTATTTATTTTTCAATTAGAACAAATTTGTTAGCGAAAGCTTTATTCGGAAGTAATGCGGCATAATTCGGAATGAGAACAGATTCAGACGGTATGAAAACTTTTCTTAGAATAATGCGAAGCTGCACTTGGAATGAATTCCACATAAAAACGGGATCATGCGACATGAGGACGGATTCAGACGAAATAAAAACTTTGTTTAAAATAATGCGAAATCATTTTTTAATTAATTCGGAATGACAGAGAAATCATTCGGAATGATGACGGATTTAGACGGAACGAAAATTTTATTTAGTATAAAACGAAATCATTTGGAGTCAATTTTCCGAATGAATGCGAAATGATAACCGATTCAGACGTAAAGAAAGCTTTGTTCATAATCACTATAAAATCATTAGGAATAAAGTTTTGCATAGAATCATTCGGAACGACTTCAGAATGATAATATATTGAGGCCGAATGATAAGCTGGTTCATAATTACGTGAAATTATTCGAAATGACTGGATTGACAACGAAATTATTCACAAAAACATGGAAATTATTATAATCATTCGAAATGAGATTGGATTTAAAACGGAAACATTTTGAATGATTTTTCTCATTAAAGTGAAATGAAAAGCTGTTTCAGAGTGTTGCGGAATCGCAATCAGAATTATACCGGAATGATAGCCAACTCATTTGAAATGAACTTTAATCCACCAGTGAACTCATATGGAACAAAAGTTGATTCAGAATAATGTGGATTCATTTAGAGCAAATGTTTATTGACAGAATTTAAATAAGAACTTGGTTCAGAATGATGCGTAATCATGTAGGCACAAACATTGAAGTTAGTCGGATTCATTTTAATTCACGCAGATTCAAATAGATTCGAACGGATTCAGTATGTCATTCCGAAACCCCATCCGGGATGGCATGTATATAGCTTGTCATACTGAATTTGAATCCGACCTCTATTTTTTGCCTATACGTCAGGTTTAAAAGTTTTTTTGAGTAAACATATTTTTTTAAACATAGTGTGCTATAAGTGGATATAGTTAATTTTTTTACAAAAAGCGATATAGTCTTTCAATGCGCTTCTTTAGGCTGAAACGAACGGATATGACGGATTTACGGATTATTATGGATATTCATTACGGATTCCTGTATGGATCTCAATAATAGATCAATACACTTATATATTGTTTGTGTGTGTACATTATAGTTATAGCAATTCAGAAAGGAATCTGCGTATGAGATCAATTTATGGTAGATTTACTATATATTGTTAAGTGTAATACGTATACGGGCGGGCACGCATGCGTTTTATACATGCGACTGCGCGAATTAGATTATTTCATGGAGCTTTCTCACAGGGTAGCACAGGGTTGAGGGTAGTTTATGGTGCGTTCTCGCGCACTGGGGTCACAACTATGGCTCGCCAATTCGGGCTTTTATCACTTAAAGATCTTCTAATCGCGCGTGCCACCTGTAACTTGTAACCAAAACAGATTACTCTAAATCCTCACAAAAGAGTAATTCAAGTCTATATTTTTACACCCGTATAGAATAACTTGACTGGATCTTGTACTGGTTAATCTCCTTGATGATCTCCTTCTTTTATCTTCTTAATCTCCCTTCTTTAAGTAAATAAAGCAATCACGAAACCTACCTAATGGTTAAAATATTTTCAAAGTCTATTTTGAACAAACCATTCGGACACCTGTGTCGATCATCCACGGAGAAAAGATTTAAAGCAAAAAATGTTGATTTTGTGAAATAAAAGGCGCGCGATCTCAACACCATGTCTCTTACAGTGATTATTAAAAACTTTCAAGCTTTAAAGTGTAAAGGAGAAAAGTTTGCGAGAATCGAATTTCGAGGTAATATATCGAAACGAATTTGGTACTTGCATGGACAGCACGTGTATTCCATACTCAAAATATAGGTACACCTAAAAATGATTCTTTTACATGTTGAGAAATGGCTCAGGATCTTGTAATATATTATAACATATTATTAATATGTTATTAAAAGACTTGGCAAATTATTCCGTGAGGGGTAGGGGGGGTTACTAATATACCAATTAGAACATAAATCTGTATCCCCATTCTCAAATTCTTATTAGCATTTCAAATTCTTACCAATTCTGCACCTTGTTCACTAATTCATATTTGTTTGTGTACGAGTACAGGAATCATATTTGAGTAAATAATTAAATGGGAATTATTCATGAATTATTTGCAAGATAATATCAAAAAATATTTGCATGCCCCATCTTGACCGACTCCTGTGTACGTATAATGTAATTTGCAACAGGTAGGGTGGTTTGCGGACTGCAATTGATTTGCCAAAGTACGGATTTATTTCTTCTTTTATTGCACCGACAGCACTTGAGAAATTTTCCATTATTAGATTATATCTTCCTGTGTATTATATGATAACAGCTCAATTTACTATGAAATGATTGTCAACGCTGTTGGAAATATTTCTTAAAAATATATTCATTTAGAAAAGCCACATTACACTATACAAAAGTTGTATGTAATTCCAACAGTAAATTTCGTTTAAGAAAAAAACACACTATTCTCTTCTACTTATAGTTATATATAAATTAAATTGAATTTTAAAAATTGAAAGGCTTGAATAATTTGAATTATTAATAGATCTAACCTAAACACAGATGTACAGGATGTACCAACGTCAAAACTCTTACATTTACACCAAATTTATTTGGAAAACTATTTCCTTGCATTGATAAAAATTTCCTGCGAAATATTTAACCAAGTCATATGTAATTTACTGGAAAAGTATTAAATCTAACTACTTTTTCAATTAAATTAACCATTATCGATTAGTTGATAATACCGTTATTGCTATAGTTAAAACCCAGTAATTCAAATTACTGTTTTATTGCTTTCCTTACTTTACACAACTATATACACCCCATGATTAATTTGACTAAAAAAATGATGTTTGGGCCTTGGGAAACTAACAAACTTGGTTGAAAAGTAGTCAAATCTACCCATTTTTTTCAGTGATCTGCGTCACACTACATGACTATTAATAAGAATTGAGCACACGAAGACTATACTAGATTATTATCATTCGATGTAAACTAAGTAGGGGAAAGTGGGGTATGATGACAGTTGGGGGTACGGTGACTCTGCAACTAATGCTCGTGTTAGTTCATTTTCAAATTAGTTTTTTTTACGTGAACTAGCTTTCTTTGGTCCTCAAGAAAGCTATTTGGTGAGAAAAAACTAATATGAAAATCAAGAAACACGAGCATTATTTGCAAAAGTCACCGTGCCCCACACTAACACCATACCCCACTTTCCCCCACCCGATTTGAGGAAATCAAAGCACCTTGAGTTTACGTTGCACTCATTCAACCGACCTGTGTATTGAGATTTTTCTAATAGTCGACATATGATATTTTTTATTTATGTATCTTTTTTAGGTGTTTCCCATTATTCCAGAAATTTGGAGGAGAATACTGACCTTATTACAGTTGATCAGGTAACAAAATTTTATGTATAAAAATGAAAATACGAGCCTATTTTGAAATCGATTCGACATACAAAACTTTGTTTTCTTGTCATGACAATTATTTTCTTCAGAGCTTTATCTGGAATTTGGGAAGACCTGTCGATGAAACAGAATTGGTACAACTGGCTATCGTAACTCGAAGTGTTTTAAGACAAGAAAAGACATTAGCGAGATATGGGATGGTTTTACAGACCGTTGTTAGAGAAGGTCGTATCCTCATTACGGATTCCTTTGTGGATCTCAATAATAGACCAATACCGGTAAGTTAAAAAATCATATATATAGTTCAAAGTTTGTCATAAGGACAACCGCAGGATTTCGCCGGGAGCAGGTGCTAATCTTAAAAATTGCACTTGCTCCCAGCGATTTTTTTAGATGACAGTTACTCCCAGTGGGACCCTGCGGTGGTTGTTAACCTTTAGTTTTTTATATATATATACATGTACACATTCGTTGCAACGTGCGAAGCCCATGGATGTGTCCCATCAATCTCAAGTGCCTTCCCTTTATCTTTCTGTTCTATCTGCTTTCTATTTGTTTCCTATTTCCTCCCTTACTTATTATTCTAAACATGATTAATATATATGTATACACAGTAAAGATTAGTCCTTCACTTACCTGCTCAGGATTTTATTCCCAGCATCCCAGGTGTTGCTTGATAGCACTAGTGTCACTGGATGCTCGGGTTACGAGTTATTAAAGTAAAATTTGAAATAATTGTTTTCATTCCAAGGGGGCTCGTAACAACCCACCCCGGTTATTTACTATTGTCCTCGATAGTATCCTCGCTTAGTTCTTGTGGTGTTACCTGGCACACACTCGCAATTTCCTTACTGTCTCTAGCATTTTTCTTCGTCATCTCAATAACTAAAGCCTTTACAAACAGTAAAAGAATCAATGGAATAATTTTGTTTTGTTAAAAATTTTGATTGACTTGTCCATTGAAAGGCCCTATACATAGATTATGCAATGCGCTACACTTTAATTCACATGGGCTGGAGTTTCTGCATTGGTAGTAAGAGGGGGGTGTTTAGCTGCGCTAAAACCGCCTGAGAGGGTGACTGGCGCGTGGACGGCGAGCCTCAAGGTTGGGATTGGTGAACATCGACATTGGCATTGGCCTCTTCATACAAAGGTTCGACTCTGTTAGGAGATTGGCTTTCCTTTGTGACTTTCAATAACTTTTTTAATTTTCTTCGGGAGCACTTGGAGGTTAGAGCAGCAGTTAGCATAGTGGCTACTATGCTTAGGTGTCCTCGAATGAGGTACATTATTGCGCCTAGTGCTAAGGATCCCATTCCTACATATGATCCGTGAATCAGAATTTTATGATTCTCTAGGTTCTCTTCATTGGCTTGGAGAGTAATCAATTGTTTTTCAATTTCATCCAAGGATTGGTCAGCTCTCAAGTCCAAGTTTTGTTCTGTTTTTGAATTCACCGGTTTCAGCAAGTAAGTTAATTTTTGTTGATGTTGGTTTAGTATAGGTGATATCTTTCCCAGTTCCAAATGTAATGGAGCTTCGTAATTTAATTCCGTTGGTTTGTTTTGTATGGGAATGCCGGGTAGAATTAGAGATTCCATTCGTACTGTGCTCCCGGGAAGTACTCGTAGTAACCCCGGTCCAAGTAGTTTTCAAAATCTTCCTTCGTTAATAGCAGGTACGTACTTTTAGTTTCTTCTAACGCAATGTACTCGGTCCTAGGTTGGATATAGGCTCTTCCAGTTTTGTTTCCAAAATGGGTTGAAGTACCAGTATGCGATGAATTTGGTACAAAGTGCATTCGCTTTTATCTAAAAGAGGAATATCTAGAGTAATTTTTAATTTCCCTCTACTGGTTGTTATTGTGGTCGTAGCAATCTGTATGAGATTGTCCAGGCTAATTGATGGTCCAGGTAGCGGAAACATGACCTTTGGAGCACGGTCCTATATGTCTCTCAGAATCGGCTTCATTTGTTCAGATGTAAGTAGCATACGGTGTAATTTTCCTTGCTGAGCTGAATGAATGGAGTTCAATACATGGTTCACAGATCGAGTGTAGTCATCTAAGCCAATTTCCATCGAATTCAGGGTCTTCATCAGGATCTGTTGTTATTCCATCTGAGTGTCCTAGAAGGTGAGTTAAATTTTGTTGATGAGCATTCAGATACTGAATTTCCTCATCAATTTTCTGACGCTGGGCATCAGTCATCAATCCTGTTATAGGATGGAAGATTTCTCCTATCAGCCCGTTGAACAGGGTTAATCGGCTTGGTCGTTTTCGAATCCCAATTGGCAAAATCTCTTAAACCGGATCTTGAAAAGGAAGGGTTAATTCTTCCATTTCCTTGAATATAGTCTGTTGCAGAAGTTTTGCGTGAGTGAATTTGCTTATTATTTGAGGTCCTCACAAATACTCTCTACAGAGTGTCTTCATCTGAGTCGGGCATTGTGATGTCATCTGGTCCAGTCTTTCAGTGAAGTTCTGCAGAAATTCCGAGTAAAGATGTACATCCAGGAACGTAGTCACCCTCCAAACGGTCGCTTGTCGAGACATGCTTTTCATCCGTTCAAAATATACTCCACAACTAGTTTGGAATGGCTCATTCCAGTATGCCAGCCCGTGTTGTTGCATGTTAGGCCCAAAAAGAATTAGAAATAATGCCAGTGTTAACGAAGACATCAAAGCATCCTAAAACAGTGCTTACTATACGTATTTGAAGTACAAAAATATCCAAATTTATTATTATTTTTAATTTATTTCATTATTTATTTATTTTATTTTGTTTGATTTATTTTATTATTTCTTTATTTTATTTTTTTTATTTTATTATTTGTTATTTTTTTTCTAAGCCAGTGAAGGTCTTAGCCGCCTAACGTAACAGTTTTTTTTATCGCAAAAAAAACATTAGAGCTTAATCAATGATAGATTCTGATAAATATCTACGTAAACATACACATACAAGCATGTATATCATGTATAACTTTTCTATGGTTTTCGGTTGCCATCTTGTACATATAGTAGGGAATTGTATACAATTTCTGTATTTACTTATCTTTTACCATCAGTTAACCCTATACTTAAGATACCTGGATTGACAATTTGTCAGTAAAGTACCTTACTTCAATTTTTTTTCGCAGACGTCGATCTTTAGCAGAAAACGCCCGAAAGCTTATCCGCGTGCTTGACAAAGCGCGAACCATTTTCTGTTTCTCAAATTACATTATTATTTTCGGTGAAACCGACAACTTCATACGTACCGGTCCTTCGCTTATTGAACTTATTTTGTCGTGCATCCTTACAGACCACTACCTTGTCAACTATTCGTGCGTTTAACGGTCACGCTTTTTTATCATAGCGTTCTTTTGAGCGCAGCTTTGCTTTGATCATATTTCTCGCAGCGACTTTTCGTATCTCATTTAATTTATTGATGAAATTTTTTAAATAGGACCCGCAGGTTTCGAGACGCTCGTCAAATGGAAAAGCGCTCGGAAAATGTGCTTTTCGCCCATAAATCATTTCGTAGGGTGTAAAGTTTGTTGCTTCATGCACTGAGGTGTTGTAGGCAAACATAGCGAAGGGCAGTAATCGGTCCCAGTCATCGTAATCAGTGGCTTAATTTTTTGTGTAGTCTGTTAAAACTATGTGGCTGCGTTCCAACGACCCGTTCGTTTGCGGACGGTAACCCGAAGTTATTAGTTGTTTGACGCCGAAAATCCTTTCAAGATTACGAATCAATTTACTGATGAAACTACCACCTCGATCAGTTAGAACGCAACGCGGGCCCCCGAAGTGAGAAATGAGGTGTGTTGCCACTGCACGGGCAATGGTGTTTTTTTTTATATTTGGTATTGGCACTGCAAGACAGAAATTACTGAAATTTTCCACCATATTTTAAATGTGCCGATTTCCACTTGGAGTGGTTGAAAGCTTGCCCACGGCATCCAGTGATACCTTATCGGAAACTCCTAACCGGGTGTCTGTTATAACCATTGGTTCCCGTGTTTTTGCTTGGAAAAGTTTATTTTCCAAACAGCTCTTACATCCTCGTATGTACTCGTTGATATCATCGCGCATGCCCGGCCAAGTTAAACGTTCCCTAATTCGTTTGTATGTCTTCGTGACTCATTTATGCCCACCCATAAGACTGTCATGGTATTAAACAAGTATTTGACTACGCGTCTCCTCTGGGGGTACTTCCAGTTTTCCGTGACATAGAGTGAATTTAATTTCAACACCCCGGGATATGTAGTTCAGCAATTCTTCCAATTTGTTTTGGAACAATGTTCCTAACAAATCACTAGAACTCGCCATTTGACAGGTTTTCCGATTGTCAGGTTTTAGTGCTCGGTGGAGGTTAGCTAATCCCACGGTTACGTCCTTTGAACTGATCTCATCGAAATAATTTCGTTTTATTACGGCGAAGTAGACGCTATGACGTCCTCAAGGCGTTACCATTACTTGACCCAACTCAGGTCATTTATCCTGTAGGTCTTGGACATTTAAATACTCCGTGGCGAATAACAATTTAAAAAAGGGTGAGTTGGTTCGCAATCTTTCGAGATAAAATGAGCATGGTTATCTCGGCGATAGGTAAGAGGTTCAGCCCATTGATGGATCACTACAGTTCCGACCATTTCTAACCTGTCCGGCTTAGATTTTTCTTTTTCCTCTGAAGAATTGGTTTCTGGAGGGGGCGATGGTAAGTCTATGTAAGGAATTTCTACGTGAATTAATTTCGATCGAAGGGGAAAATTTTGAGACAATTCAGAACGGTTCCCTATATTCCCTATGTCATCCCAGTACCACGATGGTTGTGCAGTTAGAGTATAATCTTCGATAGCTGAACTGCAATCAATGTTGTCATCACTTTCATCACTTTCCCTGGGGGAGGGCTAACATCTACAACACATGCCTGGGAGGTAGGGTTCAAGTTCAAAACGATCAGCCATTTCATTGCCTAATATACCCTTGTGACTGGAAACATGAGCCCAATCGACGTTCAAGGAACCGATAGCTTCCTTCAGTTTTTCGAACTTGGTTTCATTGATAACAGGTTTTCCTTCTACAGTTTCTCACCCATTTAGGCATCCATTTAGTAGCGCTATCTATCAGAAATTGGGAGTCGGTATGAAAACGAAGGTTTTTGTTTCCAGCTTCATGAGCCTTAACGGCAGCCAAAGTGGTAGCCTGAATCTCCGCGGAGTTGTTTGTTTGACGGCCTTGTGTCCTTTGTGACGCGTTTAAAGGGTGATCCTTTCCAAAACAAACCCCGATTCCAGCTTTAGGTTCCTCTTTTTGATAATGGCAACAGGCACCGTCAATATACACATATACGATTTCTTCTCCAGGACCTAGCATTGGGGAGCCAGTACCCAGGGAAGAAGCTTCACCTTTACTTGGGAAAAAAATTGTTGGGGACGAAAGTTCGGGTTCTACTTCCGCTAAAGCACTGTGGTCTGTTCTAAATACGGGATAATCCGAATCATCATCGGAGGATTCATCACGGGATGACGTTTCGCTAGTTGATTCCCTACTGTAACTGGGGGCTTTGAGATTTTCACGTACATGCGTCTCTCGTTTTCTTAACCTTGATGCGATGGTGCTTTGGTTTAAATTCGAACCTTGTGCAGTCTCAACGACAGGCCGATAAGACTGATCCGGGTCCGTCGGTGGGTGTGATTTCGGGGGCCTTCCTCGAGTTTTGACTATTGATTTCGTAAGCTGAAACTTGGGAAGTGCGGTCGCTAGCTCTTTCGGCACCTCAGTTAAGACCTCTGATTTCTTGGAAGATACAGCACGTTTTCTCCAGATTTTAGGCGCAGAAGTAGCTGGCTTTGTCAAAGCCGACCGCCTGCATCCCGCGAGCCTTTCCGATAAGGACCTTTGCGTTCTTGAAAAAGCTTTGGGAGCGGATTCGTTGTCTGGTGGCTTTTCGGAATCGGGAAGGGTTCCTTGTGAGCGAGTTATTGGTAGTACCTTTTGGGATCTATCATGGGTGAAAAAGGCCCGAGCGGTAGCTTTTTCCCTTTTAGGATCCTTAGACTCGTTTTCGGATTCTTTCTCTGGATCAATGGTTTCAAATAACTCTTCCCAACCTTCCGGGTTTCCGCACACGGCTTCCACTCCTCGATTAAGCTTACGTTTCTTGTACTCGTATGTGATCTGGCAATCTTTTAGGCGAAGAAGCCAACGCATTAACCTTGATCCCGGATTTGTTATATAATTTATCTAATGTATGGGCTCATGGTCACAAGCCAGTACAAACTTTCGGCCGTACAAGTACGGGTGGAAGTTTGTAACGGAGTAGGCAATAGTCAAACATTCCTTTTCCGTCTTGAAATAGCGCTGCTCGCTCGCGTTCATGATTCTAGAATAGAACGCGATAGGCATATCCACGCCTTCCTTTTCTTGTGTTAATACTGCGCCTATGGCGTAATCCGAAGAATCGGTTGTGAGTTTAAATGCTTTCGAGAAATCGGGGTACTGCAGAATCGGTTCGTTACACAGATATTCCCTTAAAGTTTGAAAGCTTCGTTCTTGCTCGGATCCCCATTTCCACTCTCCCATTTTCTTAAGAAGTTCGGCTAAAGGTTTTGAAATTATGGCATAATCCGGGATGAACCTCCGGTAATAACCCGTAAGTCCAAGGAACTGCCTAACTGACCGTACCTTTTTAGGAGGAGGGAAGTTTTTTATGGCACTTATTTCAGCTGGATTTGGCTTTACTCCCTTCCCAGTAATAATGTGTCCTAGATAAGCGACCTCCGTTTTGAGGAAGTCACACTTATCAGGCTGTAGTTTAAGGTTAGCAAATATTCAAAGTGACCTCGCGGGGTAGAAAAGTCGTCTTAGCACGGTCATTGGGGTGGATCTCCACTTGGTGGTACCCACTGGCTAGATCAAGCACCGAAAAGGGGGTTATAGGATTATAGGGTGACTTGGAGTCTCCTATAATTCCCATTTTGCGTTGTTTCTCAGTTGCTACAAGTATTTCTTTAGTATCGTGGGGAGAATGACGATAAGACTTCCTATTGATGATCTCGTCATTGATGGTAGGCACCCTATGCTGAACCAAGTGAGTAGCAGTGAGGGGCTCTCCATTGACATGAAATTCATCCTCGAAATCCTCTACCCAGCGAGTGACATACTCCTGCTCCTCTAGGTTTAAATGAGATATGCGAAGGCTCTTTAGTAGCCGTTCGTACCGGGATGCGCTACAAGGTTTTGAATCAAGGGGCGGATTTGTCGAAAAATCCTCTATCTCAAATTCCGAGCTCTCTTCGTCCAGAAAGAAGTAATACTCGAATGGTATGATTTCCTGTGGGGGAATTTCAATTGCGATGTCAGTATCGGCAGTGTTTATGGCTAATACTCGGCATTTTCCGTTTTGACTCTTAACAGCCGCCTCTCCGATGTGTAATCCCTCTCGGGTTTTAACTCTAGGTAAATAACCCTCTGAGATATAAAGTAATTAGGAGATATAGGTTCTGAAGCAGTAACAAGTGTTTTAAGCCGAAAAGAGAGTTGAGCTTGCTCTTCTCGCGAATAAGGCCTACCTAGTATACCGTCCGAAGTTATTGGGAAAGAATTATTCACGACGTGAGATTCGACATGAACCTTCCCCAGGGTAACATTAATAGTACCTAACGTATCTACAGGATGTTCCGTTATGCCGTGAATGGTGATGGAATCGCTAGGCTCTACTTCTAACTCGCCACGTATAGCCTTCAGCTTGAGCAGATTTACTCCTGAGCCAGGATCCACGAAAAGAGTGGTATCTGGACTACAAAATTGGGGTGCAGATTTCCTAATAAAAGGGGATTTCTCTAAGTGGGTTTTGGTATAATAGATCCTTCGGCATCCTCCATAATTTTCACGGTCAAGCGTTTTTGAGACTTTGGACTCGTGCTGGATCGTCGCGACGAGTCATAATTGAGTTTAAAGAATCTGAAACTCATTAAGAAGGTATTCCCGGTGAACTTGACTTAGAATTGCCGTCTCGAGGAGGCCACCGGGGTTGATTAAAATAATTTGGAATTTTTTTATTGGGCCAGGGGAATTGATTTTGATTATTTGCGTTAGAATAACCTTGCCAAAGGTTTTGATTCGGTAAGTTAAGATTTTTAAAGTTTGCGATATAACTGGCATTTGCCCTGAGGGGCAATATGGCCCCATGAGCGATGGGTAAGACGGGTTATACGGGTAGTTTGGCACGGAGAAATGTTGAGAAAATTGGGGATTATAACCTGCATATTGATTTGTGTAAGGTTGATAGTGTTGATTGATATAAGGCAGAGGAGGATTAGAAGTCAGTCAAGGGGTGTTTACCATACCGTATTTGTCGATCGGTTTAACCTTTTTATGAAAAGGACTAGATGCCCGCGTAGGCAGAGCAGAATTAATTTTAGAAGATTTAACCGTGGCGTCTCCTGTCGTCACATGATAAATCGAAGCCTCCTCCTTTAGTGACGCTTTGAGTTTTTCTTCCATATGTAAGGCATGCTCATATGCCTCCGATAAGTCTTTTGGATTTCGCGTATCTACAAACGTGGACATTTCCCTACGTAATCCACGTGAGCAATCAATTCCTGGACTGTGTGAAACGTTTTGTTCCTGACGCTTTACCAGGCCACACGTACTAGCTTACTCAAAACTGCCTTCATATAGGAAGCTTCGATATGCCTAGTGATGTAGACCGCACCATTTACAATACCTTGCAAGAAGTCTTTTAAGGGAGGACTCTTGCCGTCGAAAGATCTTAAATGGCTCCTGCTTTGTTCCAAGGTCATGCATTGCATCATGGAAGCCATAGCCAGGGACGCGTCCGCTTGGTTAGCGATGATTGTTGGAATATTAAAGCTCATCCCAAAAACCGAATTCATAGCATTATCTTGAGACTCGGTATCAGTACCGTTATTATTCGCCATTTTGAATGTTATGATAAATTAGCCTCTAGAAATTCGGATTGTCCCGATAAATTGTTCAGAGAGAGCCAAGGCCACCGTTCTTCCACAAGTAATTTAATTTGACAACACAGGCATAACAAAACACTTTTTTTATTATTTAAAAAAAAAACAGATTCTCTACCATAAAATCACTTATGATTCCGAATTAATACATCTTTCGAGGGAAAGAATGATCTTTTCGAATGTTTCATTTGATTCCCGGGGTAGAGGTTTCTCCAGATTATTTTCAGCATTTAAGTCACGGGCTATGGCTTTTTCATCACGATCACGTACCCTTTTGCCTGCTCGGTATTTTCGTTTATACACCACGGTACCCGATTTAGGGCTATTAAACATCTTTAATCCTTATTAGGAAGAAAGTTCGTCTTTAGGTTAAAGTACGGGTCGTTTACGAGGCTTATGATTTCTTCAATTCCAAAACACCTTTTGTTCGATTAAATAGAGCGTACACCCAAACAAACAAAAAGTAGCAACTAAAACTCGCGTTCGTACCACGCAAAATTCAGATGCCCAGACGCTCAATGGCCATCATTCCTAAAATTCCTTCTACAACTGGGTGTTCGATGGGTGTCCTAACAGAGATGACCTCGCACGTAATGATCTCGTTATTCGAATTTATCTCTACTGTTCCTACGGATGCGATCGCCAGTGATCCAAGTTCGTGTATTATTGTCGGATGTCTAGTAAACCCCACCGTTAACTCGCCTTCAGAAATGAATGTCAAAGGCGTTTCTCGATGCAGGATTAATCGGATGTTACCTTTTCGGAAAGATTGTGAATATAGCGTTATTCCGGTTGGCTCCTGACACGGTGTCGGTTCATGGTAAAAGGGAGGCATTTTGAATTTGACTACTTGCTTCTATGATTTTCATGTCCATCAAACTATTTCTTCAATCAAAATTGATGAGAGTTTAACTTATTCAAGCCCGTTGATAGGCTATGAAGTTTTTTCTTTTTTTCGAATGCAATTTCAATTGAATAGAACTTTGTTTGAAACTGAACCTTTTTGGCTTTTATTTTTTTTCATTACTGCACTTCAACTAGGCCAGTGGAGGCCTTAGTATTAGTGGTAAAATTTTCTTTTTTTTTTAATTTGCGCGGTTCGCGATTGTCTTCAGTTTTAGAGTGCCCTTTGCTCGACTAATTAGAGAGTCAAATAGCCCTGGAAACTCCGCGGCGCCTTTCAACTCCACAAAGTTCAACTCCTGAGCTAACGGCTGAGGTTTTACGAAGGTAACTAACTGTCCGTCTATAATAGTACTACTTGCGTTGACTGGCTTTTCATATTGTAACCGGACACTTCTTCCCGCACGATGAGTGGTCGTTCTTCTTGAAGGAACCTTGAAAATCTCGTGTATTTGAGACATGAGTACCCGATTTTATTTGCCTCTTTTGGAAAAACTAGCAAACTCACAGATTACTCATTTTCCGTCATTCCCGATAATAGGATATTTCAGACGGATTTTCTTACAAATCGATTAGACCAGTGAAGGCCATAATGATTCACTGTATAAGTTTTTAATCTATTTGAAAACTACCTCTCTTTCTTTTCAATACATCTTACTAGGCCAGTAAGGGCCTTCAAATAATTAATGAGTAGTAGAGGACAATTCTGGAGGAATGGCCCCAAAGGAAAAATCCGCAAGCAAAGACGTAACAACCGTACCGAAAGCTGAATGGCACCAAGATGAGGTTTCCTAAATGGTGACTCTGAGATAGCGGGCATTCTCCAGGGCCGTACCCAGACGGGGTGCCGAGGGTGCATTGCACCCGGACGGCACTGGCCAGAGATTACTGACGGGGCGACCGCAGACCAGAAGACGGTCACCTATTTCCTCACTTTGTAGTGACAACGCAACGTCCAGTAAAATACTTACTGATCCCTTTGGTATAAAGTATACCTGGTACGTGCCAGACTGCACCGCCCTTGTCTGCGTCGTACAATAGTTATATAGATTGGCACCTAATTTGGTTTCAAGAATTTCCTTTCCATGTACCCTATAGTCTGCACATTTCTACCTAGGGTCTTAAAATAAACGCGCAAGCCAGCAAATATACCTGCTTCATTTTCGCACTCGATACTTCAATATTCTAGTATTGTCATTTACGTCTTATCCCAGGAGGGAGAGTTCAAGACCCATATTACTGATCAGAGATAATCCAAATCCGCACCGTTTGCATTTTAGTTTGCACTTGTTCTTCATCAGTTAAAGTTCTGTGTGAAGCTTCGACGGTTAAAATAAAAAAAAAAGATAATTGAAAAAATAATGTTTGTTCTTATCGCATCTTTGTATCAATTATTGACAATCAATTTTAAAGTTCTAGTAATAAATTATTTAATTATGGAATATTACATATGAATCGTTCCTAAAAAGTTGCGAAATTCAAGTTCCAACAGTTTCCCTGTTGTCATTTCCAATCGTTTTATGAAAGTTTTTTTCTTCAATGTACATTAGAGTGGTCCGAAAATGCATTGGAATTTTTTTTCTCGAATTTTTATGAATAACGCCCAGAAATTTGTTTGAATCCACATAAAAATAAATTCATTTTTTTTATGTTCGAAAAAAAAATTATATTCAGAGGTGGCACAAGCCCCATGAAGCTTAAAACGTATTTCCCATAAGAAAAAAAGACGTTTTCGTAAATTTTGGTCAAAATTCTTAATATTAGCTGAATTGAGTTGAGACTAAAAAATTCTCTTCACAATCAGCCATAGAACAAATAAAATATTAATTGTCAAATATCATCCCCATAAATCTGTTTTATGCGGCCCCAAAAAAAAAACATAAATTAAAAAATGTGCTTTGCGAGTTTCTGGCGCGAATTATTATGATTTTGTTTTGTGTTTTTTTAATGCAAATTGTTTTTGCTACATGAAGTACTACTCTATTCTGATAATGAGATGTTGACATACATTTTTTAAACAATTCATTATTGTTTTTAGCAATTTTCTCTTAGAATAGAGTTGGAAAGTCGCGCTTTTTCACACAAAAATTCACTCTGTCTAATTTTCAAGTAGAGCGGGGTAATACCTAATTAATAATAATGAAAACAATTGTTTAAAAAATTATTTTTGTTAATAATATTATCTTTCAATAATACTAGAAATTGCGGTTTTTCCACTATTTGCAACTTTTTGTCCACTTTTCACTTAGAGTGAGTTTAAATTTATTTTAATTCAATAATAGTAATTGTTTAAGCAAATCAATATTGTTGACAGCTATCTTCTTCTATATTAATGCTAGATGCGGTTTTTTCTGAAATTTTTGTCTTATTGTCCAATTTTGAATTAGGGTGAAGGAATAATTAATTCAAGTGAGAAAAAATAATTGTTCAAACAATTCATTATTATTGTTATTAATATTCTCTTTGCCTAATGATAGAATGTTGCGGTTTTTTTATAAAATGTTGAACTATTTGTCTATTTTTCACTTGAAGTGACTTAATTATTAATCGTATAGAGCAAAAATAATTGTTTAAACAAATTATTGTTGTTCATAAGTATCTTCGTCTATATTAATGCCAAATAGTTGCGGGTTTTTTCTGGAATTTTTATCTTTTTGTCCACTTTTCACTATGTGAGGTAATAATTAATCCAAGTTAACAAACATACTTATCTGAACAATTTATTACTGTTTATACGAGGGCTGTTTGATGAGTCAGTGACTTTTTGAATTTTTCGCGCAGTAACTTTAAATGCACCACTGATCCCGTCAACGCCATCTATGAATAGACTACTGTTAAATTTTGAGCAAGCTGGGTTTTATTGAAAAACATTATGCCCCCCCCCCCCACCGCTTTATCGTCATATGAGACGCGTAAAAGTCTAAATTTTTATTAGGAGAGGAAATTCAGCGTTATTTGAAGTTTTTAGCATTAAAAACTATGTTTGATTTCAAGATTAGTATACATTGGTATAATCTACTCATCTGGCAAAGTAGACTAATATTTTCTATATATTCTATCCGGTTTTCAGGTTATGCTGGAGTTACAGGGTTAGAAATAATTCATAAAATCGTCTGTATTCAGAGCCAAAATTTATGGAAATAATCAAAATTTAGAATTTTATATTTTGTTTCCTTCCCAAATTCTGGGAGACCCGACCTTCCTCTTCAAAACCACGCCTGCGACTGATTTGAGAATAAAGGGTCCCCATGTGTCTTTAGTCAGTTTACGATAACGCTTTTTTTCAAGTCAGCTGTTGGAAATATTGATTGCTTTAAGTGGATTTCTCTGAGATATTCTCGAAAATGTAAAAAGAAACGGAATTCCTGAAATAACGTGGAGTTTTTTATTTATTTTGAGAAAATTAATCAGAAATATATTAGAATATCATCATAAAATTCAGTGAAAATCATTAAATTAATCCATTCCTTAATTAAATAATTAATTAATTCCATTCACACTGCTAAAATCAATTGAGAATTTCCTTGAATATTTCAAAACAATTGCAAATCACTATAAATGATTATTTTGAAACAAGAAATTAAAAAAAGAGTAATTGGTTTCAGTGAAAAATATCATGCCCCGCCACCCCGCTTTATCATCGTATGAGATGCGTAAAAGTCTAAATTTTTATTAGGATCGGAAATTCAGCGTTATTTGAAGTTTTTAGCATCAGAAATTATCTTTGGTCACAAGAATAGTATAAATTGGTATATTCTACTCATCTGGCAAAGTAGACTCCAACATTTTATATATTCTATCCGATTTTCAGGTTACACTGGAGTTCCACGGTTAGAAATAATTCATTAAATCGTATGTGTTCAGACCCACAATTTATGGAAATAATCAAAAATAATGTTTGATCGCAATATTAATATAAATTGGTATAATCTACTCCTCTGGCAAAGTAGACTACAACATTTTCTATTTTCCACCCGATTTTAAGTTTACTCTGAAGTTACACGCTCAGAAATAATTCATGAAATCGTCTGGATTCAGAGCCACAATTTATGGAAGTAATCAAACTCTAGAATTATATATTTTGTTTGCTTCTCAAATTCTGGGAGACCCGACCTTCTTTCAAAAGCACGCCCGCGACTGATTTAAGAATAAAGGGTGCCCAGGTGTCAAGGGTCAGTTAACAATAACGTCTTTTTTTTTATGTCAACTGTTGGAAATATTGAGTACTTCAAGTGGATTTCTCTGAGATATTCTCGAATATGTAAAAAGAACAGGAATTCCTGAAATACGTTGGAGGTCTTGATTTATTCTGGGTTAATTAATTAGAAAAATATTAGAATATTATTATAAAAGTCAGTAAAAACTATAAAATTAATCCCTGGAACCTGTTAAAAAGTCCTAAAAATGCAATGATTTTTACAAGAGAAAAGGAAGGTTATTAACCTCCTTTCAAACTAATAAAATCAATCGCGAATTAACTCGAATTCAAAAAGAATAACAATTTCAAATTAAAATCACAATAAATTAATTGAAAAAATATTCAAATACTATCTTAAAATTCAGTGAAAACTATTGTATTAATGCCTGGAACCTGTCAACAAGTCCTAAAAATGCCACGATTTTTATAAGAGAAAAGGAAAGCTTTTAACCTCCTTCAGAACAATTGAAATCAATCAAGAATTCCCCCGAAATAAAAAAGAATAACAATTTTAAATTCACATAACTATAAATTAATGAGAAAGATATGTGAATACTATTATACAATTCAGTGAAAACTATTGAACTAATCCCTAGAACATGTCAAAAAGTCCTTAAAATGCCATGATTTTTATAAGAGAAAAATAAAGTATGGAACGTGCTTTCAAACCATAAAAATCAATGGACAATTCCCTCGAAATCAAGAAGAATAACAATTTCAATTTCAAAGCACTATAAATTAGTTAGAAAAATATTCAAACATTATTATAAAATTCAGTGAAAACCATTGAATTAAACGATGGGACCTGCCAAAAAGTCCTAAAAATGCCATGATTATTATAAGAGAAACGGAAAGTTTTGAACCTCCTTTCAAACCATTAAAATCAATCGAGAATTCCGTCGAATTCGAAAAGAATAACAATTTTATATTCAAATCACTATTCATTAATAGGAAAAATATTTAAAGACTATTACAAATTTCAGTGAATACTATTGAACTAGTCCCTGGAACCTGTCGAAAGGGCCTAAAAATGCCAGGATTTCTATAAGAGAAAACAAAGATTTGAACCTCCTTTCAAACCATTAAAATCAATTGCGAATTCCCTCGAAATCAAAAAGAATAACAATTTCAAGTTCAAATCACTATAAATTAGTCAGACAAATATTCGAACATTATAAAATTCAGTGAAAATTATTAAATTGATCCCTTGCACTTGTCTTAAAGTCCTGAAGATGCCATGATATTTAGAAGAGAATTGAAAGCTTTGAACCTCCTTTCGAACCATTAAAATCAATCGAGAATTCCCCCGAAATCAAAAAGAATAACAATTTTAAATTCAAATAATTATAAATTAATTAAAAAAATATTCTAATATTATCATAAAATTCAGGGAAAACCATTAAATTAATCCCTGTAACCTGTCAAAAAGTCCTAAAAATGTCACGCTTTTTATAAGAGAAACGGGAAGTTTTGAACATCCTCTCAAACCATTAAAATCAATCGACAATTCCCTCGAATTGAAAATGAAAACAATTTCAAATTGAAATCATTATAAATTAATTAGAAAAATATTCGTATATTACCATAAAATACAGTGAAAACCATAAAATTAATCCCTAGAACCTGTCAAAAAGTCCTAAAAATGCCATGCTTTTTATAAGAGAAACGGAATGTATTGAACATCCTCTCAAACCATTAAAATCAATCGAGAATTCTCTCGAATTGAAAACGAATAACAATTTCAAATTCAAATCATTATAAATTAATTAGAAAAATATCCGAATATTATCATAAGATTCAGTTAAAACCATTAAATTAATCCCTAGAACCTTTCAAAAAGTCCTAAAAATGCCGTGATATTTATAAGAGAAAAGATTCAAACCTTGTTTAAAACCATTAAAATCAATCGAAACATCCCTCGAGTTGAAAAAGAATAACAGTTTCAATTTCAAATCACAATAAATTAATTAGAAAAATATTAGAAAACTATTAGAAAATTCAGTGAAAACTATTAAATTCATCCCTGGAACTTGTCAAAAAGGCATAAAAATACCATGATATTTATAAGAGAAATGTAAAGATTTATACCTTCTTTCATACCATTAAAATCAATCGAGACATCCCTCGAATTCAAAAAGAATAACAATTTCAAATTCAAATCACTATAAATATGTCGGAAAAATATTCGAATATTATTATAAAATTCAGTGAAAACTATTAAACTGATCCCTGGAACCTGTCAAAAAGTCTTAAAGATGCCATGATATTTAGAAGAGAATGGAAAGCTTTGAACCTCCTTTCAAACCATTGAAATCAATCGAGCATTCCTCCGAAATCAAAAAGAATAACAATTTTGAAAGTCACATCACTATAAATTAATTGGAAAGATATTTGAATACTATTATAAAATTCAATGAAAACTATTAAATTAGTTCGTGGAACCTGTCAAAATGTCCTAAAAATGCCATTATTTTTATAAGAGAAAATAAAAGTTTGGATCGTCCCTTCAAACCATTAAAATCAATCGAGAATTCCTTCGAAATAAAAAAGAATAACAATTTCAAACTCAAATCACTATAACTTAATTAGAAATATAGTAGAATATTGTTACAATATTCAGTGTAAACCATTAAATCAATCGCTGTAACCTGTCAGAAAGTCCTAAAAATGACACGATTTTTATAAGAGAAAAGAAAGGATTTGAACCTTCTTTGAAACCATCAGAATCAATCCAGGATTCTCTAGAATTCAAAGGCAATAACAATTTAAAATTCAAATCATTATATCATTATTAGAAAAATATAAGAATATTTTTATAAAATTCAGTGAAAACCATTAAATTAATCCCTGGAACCTGTCAAAAACACCTAAAACTGCCATGATAATTATAAGAGGGAAGAAAAGATTTGAACCTCTTTCAAACCATTGAAATAAATCGAGAATTCCCTCGAATTCAAAAAGAAACACAATTTCAAATTCAAATCACTATAAATAGGTCAGAAAAATATTCGAACATTATTATAAGATTCAGTGAAAGCTATTAAATTGATCTCTGGAACCTGTCGAAAAGTCCTAAAAATACCATGATTTTTATAAGAGAAAAGAAAAGTTTTGAACCTCCTTTCACACCATTAAAATCAATCGCGTATTCCCTCGAATTCAAAAAGAATAACAACTTCAAATTCAAATCACTATAAATTAATTAAAAAAAGATTGGAACATTATTATAAAATTCAGCGAAAGCTATTAAATTCATCCCTGGAACCTGTCGAAAAGTAGTAAGAATACCATCATTTTTATAAGAGAAAAGAAAAGTTTTGAATCTTTTTTCAAACCATTAAATTCAACCGCGTATTCCCTCATATTCAAAAAGAATAACAACTTCAAATTTAAATCACTATAAATTAGTGACAAAAATATTCGAACATTATTATAAAATTCAGTGAAAACTATTAAACTGATCCCTGGAACCTTTCAAAAGTCCTAGAGGTGCCAGGTTTTTATAAGAGAAAAAAAAAGATTTGAAGCTTCTTTCAAATCATTAAAATCAATCGAGAATTCCCTCGAAATCAAAAAGAATAGCAATTTTAAATTCACATGACTATAAATTAATTAGAAAGATGTTTGAATACTATTATAAAATTCAGTGAAAAATAAAAAATTAATTCCTGGAACCTGTCAAAAGGTCCTAAAAATGCCATGATATTTAGAAGAGAAAATGCAAGCTTTGATCCTCCTTTCGAACCATTAAAATCAATCGAGAATTCCCCCGAAATCATAAAGAATAACGATTTTAAATTCACATCAATATAAATGAATGAGAAAGATATGTGAATACTATTATAAAATGCAGTGAAAAATATTAAACTAATACCTGGAACCTGTCAAGAAGTCCTAAAAATGCCATGATTTTTATAGGAGAAAAGAAAAGATTTGAACCTACTTTCAAACCATTAAAATCAATCGCGTATGCCCTCGAACTCAAAAAGAATAAAATTTCGAATTCAAGTCAGTATAAAGTAGTCAGAAAAATATTCGACCATTATTATAAAATTCAGTGAAAACAATTAACTGATCCCTGGAACCTGTCAAAAAGTCCTAAAGATGCCATGATTTTTATAAGAGAAAAGTGAAGATTTGAACCTTTTTCGAAACCATTCAGATCAATCGCGTATTCCCTCGAATTTAAAAAAAAAACAATTTCATATTCAAATCACTATAAATTAGTCAAATAAATAATCGAATATTATTATAAAATTCAATTACAACTATTAAACTGATCCCTGAAAACTGTCAAACAGTCCTAAAGATGCCATGACATTTAGAAGAGAAAATGTAAGCTTTGAACCTCCTTTCGAACCATTAAAATCAATCGAGAATTTCCCCGATATCAAAAAGAATAACAATTATAAATTCACATCACTATAAATTTATGCTAAAGATATGTGAATACTATTATAAAATTCGGTGAAAACTATTGAACTAATCCCTGGACCCTATCGAAAAGTCCTAAACATGCTAGGATTTTTATAAGAGAAAAAAAAAATTTGAACCTCCTTTCAAACCATTAAAATAAATCGAGAATTCTCCCGAAATCATAAAGAATACCGACTTTAAATTCACATCACTATAAATTAATGAGAAAGTTATGTGAATACTATTATAAAATTCAGTGAAAACTATTGAACGAATACCTGGAACCTGTCAAAAAGTCCTAAAATCCATGATTTTAATAAGAGAAAAGCAAAGTATGGAACGTCCTTTCAAACCATTAAAATCAATGGACAATTCCCTCGGAATCAAAAAGAATAACAATTTCAAATTCAAATTACTATAAATTAGTTAAAAAAATATTCGAACATTATTATAAAATTCAGTGAAAACCATTAAATTAACCCCGGGAAGCTGTCAAAAAGTCCTAAAAATGCCATGATATTTAGAAGAGAAAATTAAAGCTTTGAACCTCCTTTCGAACCATTGAAATCAATCGAGAATTTCCCCGAAATCAAAAAGAATAACAATTATAAATTCACATCAGTATGAATTGATGAGAAAGATATGTGAATACTATTATAAAATTCAGTAAAAATTATTGAACTAATCCCTGGAACCTGTCAAATGGTCCTAAAAATGCCATGATTTTAATAAGAGAAAAAGAAAGTATGGTACGTCCTTTCAAACCATTAAAATCAATGGGCAATTCCCTCGAAATCAAAAAGAATAACAATTTCAAATTCAAATCACTATAAATTATTCAGAAAAATATTCGAACATTATTGTAAAATTCAGTGAAAACTATTGAACTGATCCCTGCAACCTTTCAAAAAGTCCTAAAGATGCCATGATATTTAGAAGAGAAAATGAAATCTTTGAACCTCCTTTCGAACCATTAAAATCAATCGAGAATTCCCCCGTAATCAAAAAGAATAACAATTATAAATTCACATCACTATGAATTTCTGAGAAAGATATGTGAATACTATTATAAAATGCAGTGAAAACTATTGAATTAATCCCTGGAACCTGTCAAAAAGTCCTAAAAATGCCATGATTTTTATAAGAGGAAAAGAAAGTATGGAACGTCCTTTGAAACCGTTAAAATCAATGGGCAATTCCCTCGAAATTAAAAAGAATAACAATTTCAGATTCAAATCACTATAAATTAGTTGAAAAAATATTCGAACATTATTATAAAATTCAGTGGAAGCTATTAAATTGATGCCCGGAAGCTGTCGAAAAGTCCTAAAGATGCCAGAATTTTCATAAGAGAAGAAAAAAAATTTGAACCTCCTTTCAAACCATTAAAATCAATCGCGAATTCCCTTCAATTTAAACAGAATAACAATTTAAAATTCAAATCTCCACAAGTTAGTTAGAAAACTATTCGAACATTACTATGAAGTCAGTGAAAACCGTTAAATTAATCCCTGGAACCTGTGAAAATGTCCTAAAAATGCCAGGATTTTTATAAGAGAAACGGAAAGCTTTGAACCTCCTTCGAAACCATTAAAATCAATCGAGAATTCCCTTGAATTCAAAAAGAATAAGAAGTTCAGATTCAAATCACTATTCATTAATTAGAAAAATATTTAAAGACTATGATAAAATTCAGTTAAAACTATCAAACTATCCCGGGAACATGTCAAAAAGTGCTAATGATGCCAGGATTTTTATAAGAGAAAAGGAAAGCTTTGAACCTCCTTTCGAACCATTAAAGTCAATCGAGAATTCTCCCGAAATCAAAAAGAATACCGATTTTAAATTCACATCACTATAAACTAATTATAAAGATATTTTAATGCTATTATAAAATTCAATGAAAACTATTGAACTAATCCCTGGAACCTGTAAAAAGGTCCCAAAGATGCGATGATATTTGGAAAAGAAAAGTTTTGAACCGCCTTTCAAACCATTAAAATCAATCGATAATTCCCCCGAAATCAAAAAGAATAACAATTTTAAATTCACATCTCCATCAATTAATTAGAAAGATTTTTGAATATTATTATAAAATTCAGTAAAAGCTATTACATTAATTCGTGGAACCTGTCAAAAAGTCCTAAAAATGCCATGATTTTTATTAGAGAAAAGTAAAGGTTTGAAACTTCTTTCAAACCATTAAAATCAATTGCGTATTACCTCGAATTCAAAAACAATAAAAGTTTCAAATTCAAATCACTACAAATTAGCTAGAAAACTATTCGAACATTATTATAAAATTCAGTGAAAACTATTAAATTAATCCCTGGAACCTGTTAAAAAGTCCTAAAGATGCTATGATATTTGAAAGAGAAAAGGAAAGTTTTGAACCACCTTTCGAACCATTAAAATCAATCGCGAATTCCCTTGAATTCAGAAGGAATAAGAATTTCGAATTCAAATCACTATTCATTGATTAGAAAAATATTTAAAGACTATTATAAAATTCAGTGAAAACTATTAACCTAGCCCCTGCAACCTGTCAAAAAGCCCTAAAGATGCCAGGACTTTTCTAAGAGAAAAAATAAAGATTTGAACCTCCTTTCAAACCACTAAAATCAATCGCGAATTCCCTCGAATTCAAAAAGAATAACAAAAATTCAAATTCAAATCATTATAAATTATTAAAAAAATATAAGAATATTATTATAAAATTCAGTAAATACCATTAAATTAATCCCTGGAACCTGTCAAAAAGTCCTAAAAACGCCATGATTTTTATAAGAGAAAAGAAGAGATTTGCACCTACTTTCAAACCACTAACACCAATCGCGTATTCCCTCGAACTCAAAAAGAATAAAATTTCAAATTCAAATCACTATGAACCAGTCAGCAAAATATTCGACCATTATTATAAAATTCAGTAAAAAATATTAAACTGATCCCTGGAATCTGTCAAAAAGTCCTAAAGATGCCATGATATTTAGAAGAGAAAATGAAAGCTTTGATCCTCCTTTCGAACCATTAAAATCAATCGAGAATTCCCCCGAAATCAAAAAGAATAACGATTTTAAATTCAAGTCACTATAAATTAGTTAAAAATATTCGAACATCATTATACAATTCAGTGAAAGCTATTAAATTGATCCCTGGAACCTGTCGAAAAGTCCTTCAAATGTCAGGATTTTTATAAGAGAAAAAAAAAGATTCAAACCTCCTTTCAAGCCAATAAAATCAATCGAGAATTCCCCCGAAATAAAAAAGAATAACAATTTTAAATTCACATCACTATCAATTAATTAGAAAGATTTTTGAATATTATTATAAAATTCAGTAAAAACCATTAAATTAATTCCTGAAACCTGTCAGAAAGTCCTAAAGATGCCATGATTTTTATAAGAGAAAAGAAAAGTTTTGAAAGACCTTTCAAACCATTAAAATCAATCGCGTAGTACCTCGAGTTCAAAAAGAATAAGAGTTTCCAATTAAAATCACTACAAATTATTTAGAAAACTATTCAAACATTATTATGAAATTCAGTGAAAACCATTAAATGAATGTCCGGAACCTATTAAAAAGTCCTAAAGACGCTATGATATTTGGAAGAGAAAAGGAAAGTTTTGAACCACCTTTCAAACCATTAAAATCAATCGCGAATTCCCTCGAATTCAAAAAGAATAACAATTTAAAATTCAAATCACTATAAATTATGAAGAAATATATTCGAACATTATTACAAAGTCAGTGAAAACCATTAAATTAATCCTTGGAACATGTTAAAATGTACTAAAAATGCCAGGATTTTTATCAGAGAAATGGAAAGCTTTGAACCTCCTTCGAAACCATTAAAATCAATCGAGAATTCCCTCGAATTCAAAAGGAATAAGAATTTCAAATTCAAATCACTATTCATTAATTAGAAATATATTTAAAGACTATTATAAAATTCAGTGGAAACTATTAAACTAGTCCCTGGAACCTGTCAAAAAGTCCTAAAGATGCCAGGATTTTCATAAGAGAAAAAAAAAGATATGAACCTCCTTTCAAACCATTAAAATCAATCGCGAATTCCATCGAATTTAAGAAGAATAACAAATTCAAATTCAAATCTCTACAAGTTAGTTAGAAAACTATTCGAAAATCATTATAAAGTTCAGTGAAAAATATCAAACTGATCCCTGGAACCTGTCAAAAAGTCATAAAGATGCCATGATTTTTATAAGAGGAAAAGAAAGTATGGAACGTCCTTTCAAACCATTAAAATCAATGGAAAATTTCCTCGAAATCAAAATGAATAACAATTTTAAATTCGAATTACTATGAATTAGTCAGACAAAAATTCGAACATCATTATAAAATGCAGTGAAAACTAATAAACTGATCCCTGGAACCTGTCAAACGTCCTAAAGATGCCATGATATTTAGAAGAGAAAAGAAAAGTTTTGAACCACCTATCAAACCATTAAAATCAATCGAGAATTCCCCCGCAATCAAAAAGAATAACAATTTTAAATTCACATCAATATAAATTAATTAGAAAGTTATTTGAATACTGTTATAAAATTCAGTGAAAACTATTAAATTAATTCCTGGAACCTGTCAAGAAGTCCTAAAAGTGCCATGATTTTTATAGGAGAAAAGAAAAGATTTGAACCTACTTTCAAACCATTAAAGTCAATTGCGTATGCCCTCGAACTGAAAAAGAACAAAATTTCAAATTCAAACCACACTAAAGTAGTCAGAAAAATATTCGACCATTATTACAAAATTCAGTGAAAACAATTAACTGATCCCTGGAACCTTTCAAAAAGTCCTAAAGATGCCATGATTTTTATAAGAGAAAAGTGAAGATTTGAACCTTCTTTCAAACCATTCAGATCAATCGCGTATTCCCTCGAATTAAAAAAAAAACAATTTCATATTTAAATCACTATAAATTAGTCAAATAAATAACCGAAATTTATTATAAAATTCAGTGAAATCTATTGAACTATTCCCTGGAACCTGTCAAAATGTCCTAAAAATGCCAGGATTTTTATAAGAGAAACGGAAAGCTTTGAACCTCCATCGAAATCATTGAGATGAATTGCGAATTCCCTCGAATTCAAAAAGAACAACAATTTCAAATTCAAATCACTATAAGTTAGTAAGACAAATATTCGAACATTATTATAAAATTCAGTGAAAACTATTGAACTATTCCCTGGAATCTGTCAAAAAGTCCTAAAGATGCCATGATATTTGGAAGAGAAAAGGAAAGTTCTGAACCCTTTCAAACCATTAAAATCAATGGACAATTCCCTCGAAATCAAAAAGAATAACAATTTCAAATTCAAATCACAATAAATTGGTCAGAAAAATATTCGAACATTATTATAAAATTCAGTGAAAACTATTAAACTGATCTCTGGAACCTGTAAAACGGTCCTGAAGATGCCATGATATTTAGAAGAGAAAATGAAGGCTTTGAACCTTCTTTCGAACCACACTATTCTTTCGAATCACTATGAATTAATGAGAAAGATATGTGAATACTATTATAAAATTCAGTGAAAATCATTAAATTAATCCGGGGAACCTGTCAAAATGTCCCAAAAATCCCATGATTTTTATAAGCGAAAAGAAAAGTTTTGAACATCCTTTCAAATCATTAAAATCAATCGCGTATTCCCTCAAATTTAAAAAAAAAATAAAAATTTCAAATTCAAATCACTACAAATTAGTTAGAAAACTATTCAAAATTTATTACAAAATTTAGTGAAAACCATTAAATTAATCTCTGGAACCTGTCAAGAAGTCCTAAGAATGCCATGATTTTTATTAGAGAAACGGAAAGTTTTGAACCTCCTTCCCAATCATTAAAATCAATCTAGATTTTCCTCGAATTCAGAAAGAGTAACAATTTCAAATTCAATTCACTACAAATTAGTCAGAAAAATATTCGAACATTATTATAAAATTCAGTGAAAAATATTAAACTGATCTCTGGAACCTGTAAAACGGTCCTAAAGATGCCATGATATTTAGAAGAGAAAATGAAAGCTTTGAACCTTCTTTCGACCATTAAAATCAAGCGCGCATTTCCTCGAAATCAAAAAGAATAACACTTATAAATTCACATCACTATGAATTGATGAGAAAGATATGTGAATACTATTATAAAATTCTGTAAAAACTATTGAACTAATCCCTGGAACCTGTCAAAAAGTCCTAAAAATGCCATGATTTTTATAAAAGAAGAAGAAAGTATGGAACGTCATTTGAAACCATAAAATCAATGGACAATTTCCTCGAAATCAAAAAGAATAACAATTTCAAATTCAAATCTCTATAAATTACTTAAAAAAATATTCGAACGTTATTAAAAAATTCAGTGAAAACTATTAAACTGATCCCTGGAATCTGTCAAAAAGTCCTAAAGATGCCATGATATTTGGAAGAGAAAAGGAAAGTTCTGAACCACCTTTCAAACCATTAAAATCAATCCAGAATTCCCCCGAAATCAAAAAGAATAACAATTTTAAATTCACATCAATATAAATTAATTAGAAAGTTATTTGAATACTGTTATAAAATTTTTTTAACCCGAGAAGTTGAATTTTCAGCAAAAGATTAATTCTGAACGAAAAAATGTTATAGCTGATATTTCAATAAAAAAAACCTAAGAGTTTAATTATCAACACAATAAATAAATTTTCTAGAAAATAGTTTAATTTTGAATCAAGCAGTTGAATTTTTAATTAAACAAGATAAATTTTCAACCAAAATGGGAAAAAGTTCAATTTTGAGTAAAAATAAAATAAAATTTCAACAACAAAAAAACGAATTTTCAACTAAAGAGATGAATTTTCAATTAAAATGATGAATTTTCCAACAAAACAGATACATTTTCAACAAATAATGTTTTGCCAGTAGAGATAGAAAAAAATTTCATTCAAATTGTTGAACTTTTAAGCCAAATGTGAACATTGAAAAAGATCAATTTCAACAAAATAGTTCAACTGAAATAGGTAAATTTTCATCTGAAAAAATTTATTTTCAACAAAAAAAAAAACGACAAATATTCAGCCAAAGAGATGAATCTTCAACCAAAAAAAAATATTTTCATACAAATTGGTTTAACTCAGTTCAAAATTCATCAAGTAGTTCAATTTTCAACTGAAAAAGATTAATTTCAAACGAATAATGTAATAGCAGATATTTCAACCAGAAAAGATGAATTTTCAACAAAATAGTTAAATCCTCCCCCAAAGAAGATTTATCTTTAACCAAACAGTTGCATGTATATAAAAAAAGGACGAATTTTCTACTGAAAGAAATGATAATTTTAACATCATTGAATTTTCCATCCAAAAAGATAAAATTTCAGCAAAACAATTGAATTTTTAACTAAAAAGGATGACTTTTCAACAAAATTGTTCAATTTTCAACCAAATAATAAAATTGTTATCAAAAAATATAATCGTCAGGAGGCGGCAACTGCGAAAAAAAGAAATAGAAATATAAAAACAAGGCAAATAATACTATCGGAAATATTATATCAGGGTGGCCGCAAAACTTAATTTTCAAATTTTCTTAATTTTTCCCCGTCCAATTTTTCATTCTCCCTTAGCATTAACACGACTAGGTTGCAAAAAATTTAACTTCAAAGTACTTGCACATCCAGTTTCTCATTTGTACGTGTTTCGGGGATAGCCCACAATTATTTTGAGCCAAGAAAGAAAAATATCGTACTACGCGTTTTAAGAAAAAAAGATTTTTTCATATTTAGCTATTAAAAATCTCACTTTTCTCAAAAACGACGCAGTGAATAGCAGTGCATGAATAGCAGCTCATAGTTCAAAATTATTTCCCTTCATAAAATCTATAAAATTATACTCTTACCAGATGTTTATCTTGTATAATTCAAGAAATTTATCCAAAAAGGTAAACAAAATCAATAAAAATTAAATAAATTAGCATTTAATTTACAGAGCGTCAACATATTATTTTTAAAAACGTCCGTTTTTAGTTCACTGACTATTTAAAAACATGTTCTATGAGATCATTATGGTTCCTGAGCTTCCAAGTAAAGAAAAATTGGGTCTTATCTCTAAAATGAAGAAATTCATTAACTAATTAATTAATTAAATTAATAAGTTACTTTGATGTAATATAATTTTTAATGATTCAAAATCTCATTTTTCTCGAAAACTAAGGAAAATTTGAATAGCAATTCATAGTTTAAAATTGTCCCTCTTTCTGAAATCTGTGAAAATGTACCCTTACCAGATGTATATCTTCTGTATTTTAATCAAAAATTTCAACAACAAAAAAATCAAATATATTTAGCTTTAATAGATTTTTGAAATTTGGTTTGTAAATTTCAGTTAAAATAAACAAGGTTATCTGGTAAGGGTACATTTTCATAGATTTCAGGAAGGAGAACAATTTTGGACTATGAATTGCTGTTCATATTCTGCTTAGTTTTGGAGAAAAATGAGATTTTCCATCGGTGAAAATTATATTTCTTCAATTTTAGAGATAAAAACCAATTTTCCTTTACTTTGAAGTTCAGGAACCTTAATAATCTCATGGAACACGTTCTTGACATAGCCAATAAAATAAAAACAGACCTTTTTAAAAATAATATGTAAAAGTTCTTTAAAATAAATGCTATTTTAGTTGATTTTTATTGATTTTGTTTATCTTTTTGGAAAAATCTGTTGAATTATGTACGATTAACATTTGCTAAGGGTATAATTTTATAGAGTTTAGATAGGGAAACAATTTTGAACAATGAACTGCTATTCATATTTTGCGTCGTTTTCGAAAAAAATCAGATTTTTAATAGGTAAGAATGAAAAACTCTTTTTTTCTCAAAAACGCATAGAGAAACTGGATGTGCTAGTACTTTTGGGTTGAACGTTATCGAGGCTAGTAGTGTTAATGTTCAAGGATTAGAATCTTAATCGTGTGAAACGTTTAACATAGAATTTTTTATGAATGGAATAAAACAATTTAAAATTAAAATTTATTATTATACTTGAAAGTTACATGAAGTTCCTCCTATATAAAGAGATTCCCTTTCTTTTACAAGATTTTGTTCAAAATCTCGGACTTTTCCCTGACTGTTTCTGACCAATAAAATTCCCTGACTTTTCCCTGATTTCCAGGTTTTCCCTGACCTACAGCCACTCTGGTTTCAGATCTGCAAATTAATTATCTTAATTTTCGAAGACTGCACTGTGTTCCTGAATTATGTTTATATTTTATAATCTCTTAATTTAAATATTGGTTCTGTTCATATGTTTATTTAGTTGAGTCTATTACTTGTTGGAACTGTAAAAAAAATAGGCCACAGACCTCGTCATAGACACCAAGAATGTTCAAAACCAAAAAATTTTTTTTTTGTTTTCATTGTTAACAAAATGTAAATCGTCCACAATGTTCTAAATGTTCGGGAAAATAATTAAGTGAGTTAGCTGATAATCATCACGAAAAGTCACATTAGGGATTTAAAACCCCTCATCCTTATCTTGACCCCTTAAGAAACTTCTTCCTAAACCAAAATGTTGGATGACGAAGTTATCTTCGTGAATGGAAAATATAATGAGCTTTTCAATAGAATTTTAAAATTACAAGGCAATTATACTGTTCTACGTTCTGCATTTGAGAAGAAAAGCCGACAAAATAAACCTGAAAATACAGTCACCTATAAAATGCTTGATGATCTGCAATCAAAGTATTTTAATTTCCAGGAAGATTATAAACTTTTGTCAGAAAATTATGAAAGTAAGGTAATAATTACTTCTGATATTGATGCCAATTGGATATTTTATGACGATTTGAAGAAACAACATCCTGGTTGGAAAAATATTAAACCTTTTCTCCAGACTCTTAATCTCCAAGTTGATTAACGGTTGAGAGGATTTTTATCACGTTTAATTGATGCTCATTACAAAGAACTTCACATTGAAGATAAATTCTGGTACACTGAACTCACTGGTAAAAGCCTTACTGAAGAGGAATTATTACAAGAATTCAAAGAATTCATTAAAGAAAAACATCATTAAATTTCTTCCCACATGTCCTTATTCATGATTCCACCTACAAAATCTGATGCCTTTACCCAAGTTTCTGTTGTAGAACAATCAAATCCTGCTGCCCAGATAAAACCTAATTCTCCTAAGTTGAATTCACCATCATCTACAAATGCGAAAGCGCATCCCTCATATGGGTTTTCTGCTATTTCGATTGATAAAAAAAGGTCTCCACTGAATTTTACTAATCTTCTGACAATTCATTTCATTAATTAAAAATTTATTCCTCTTTCTTGGTTAAAGACCTGTTAGGTCTATTCTGAGGAGGGAAGATTTGTGACTTTAGGAGAGACGGAAAGAGAAGAAACAACATAATGGTGCGAGTATTCAGATCTAGAGGAAGAGATCTGGGAGAGGAAATAAGAACAACTTTATTGGACTTGACGGGAGTTAATAAATAAGCCTAAACTGGGTGAGACAAAATCTTTGTCGATGATGACATGAAATGCTGCGAACAGGAGATTCAGGACTGGATGCGAAGCAAGATGGGAACAGCAATGTAGAAATGGAGGAAAAACTAGGGCGAGCTATATGAGTTAGATAATTAACGACAGCATTCTTACATAGATCGAGGAAGAAGGAAGAGAAGCCCTTTCGTACCAGATGAGGGGTAGGGGCAGTGAGGGGTGATATTAAAGGTTTTGTGTGGAACTATGCAGAGGGTAGAAAGGTTTAACGGAGTATGGAGTTTCTTTATATCATTTGACATAATGATAGTGCAAGAGACGTGGATTAAGAAGGAAAAAAAGGGCGTAGAGTAATAAGGGTTAAACTTATCGGAGTGTGTAAGAATGTTCCGTGGGAATGTAAAATTCTTCGAGTGGGAGTTTGGAATTGTGATTAGTGCAGATGGACTAAGCAACTGCGGAAATGAAGCTGATGATTATGAATGAAGGATTGATAATGATCAAAAAGGGAAGTGGAACCATCTCGGGGAGGATGAGGTTTCGGTTATCGGCTAAATAAATGAGTCCAAGGGACATGAGGAGGGACCAGAAATAGAAGGAAAAGAAGTACCTTATAGATTGGTGTGGGATGAGAGTAAGAGCAAAGAATATAGGGAGAACATGGAAGATGGCAGGAAGGAAATTGTAACGTAAACGAAGGGGAGTGGGAAGATAAGTGTGGGAAAGACTAATAGTGAACATAAAAAAGTAGCAGGAAGGGTTGGCATGACTAGAAAGCAGAACACGAAAAAGAACAAGAGGAAAGGATGACGAGAAACAGAAATTGATGAAAAAAACTTTCAACTACTTGAAGAAATCTTTGAAGACAAAAGGTAAATAAGGAACATGAGAACCACAAAGCGCGTAGGAGGAAACTTAAGGAATACCGCAAAGAAATATGGGAGATTTTTGGGGAGCAATGCGTGAGTTCAGACAAAAACTGGTAAACTAGAGGGAATAGAATTAAAAAGGCTCAGTAGAAGAAGCATTTCATAAAACTCCTGGAAGACCGGAATATTGAATCAGAAAATCCAGGAACTAGGGAAAGACTTGGGAGACACAGGAAAGGGAACAGACATGGTACACGAGGAAACAGGGCGAGGCAGGAAGAGGGAAAAAACAGGTAGCAGAAGGAAAGGAAGAAGGGAGAAGTAGTGAGGGGGTGCGATTTAGAATGGGAAATAAATAAGGAAATCTCGTTTGACGAAGTAGCGAAAGTCGTAGACAGACTAAAGGAAAGGGTAAGCGGTAGGCGGAAAAACTGAATGGCTTCTGGTTGGAAGGGAAATTGGCTCTTGGCTGGGAAAAAGCGTCGATATTCCCTGTCCACATAAGGAAAAATTAAAATGAAATGGGAAATTATTGAGTGGCACTCCTGGATGTCGGGTACAAAATCCTAACAGCCATCTTGGACGAAAGACTTAGATGCTGGCTAGAAAAGGAAGGGAAGCACGAAGAAAGCCAGGCAGACTTTAGGACGAACAGGGCTAATCCGGATCATGTGTGGGTTCTCAATTAACTGATAAACAAGAAACTGTAGGCGAAGGGCTGTAAAATGTATACGGCGTTTGTAGATCTCAAGATATGATAAGAAAGATATACAGCAGGACATTAAACGAGGTTATTACGAGTAAAGAGAACACGAACTCTTTCTCTACAAACAGGGGCGTAAGGCAAGGGTATCCACTCAGTACGACCTTGTTCAACATATTTATAGGAGACGTGCACAAAGCTTGGGGAAAAGAAAATGTAGGAGGGACAGTAATAGAAGAAACCAAAATTTTTTGACTTTTTGCAGACGATGTGGCTTTGGTGGCGTACCACGCTCATGGGAATGCTAACAAATTGAGAGAGATATGTGTAAAAGAAAGAATGAGAAATTAACGGAAATTAGGCCAAGGTAATGATATTTAGGAAAGCGAGGAGGACACAATGAAAGAATTAGAAAGTGGAGGGGCGAACTTGTATAAAGTACACAGAGAGAATAGCAGGGAAAGCGAGAATTGCCGGGAATGCAGCATGGGGTGTTTTAAAGAGAGCAAAAATTGATAGGTTGAGTAAAAGATTGTGCTTTACGGACACGTTAATGAAAGCAGGAGGAAAGTATGGTAGTAGTAAGTATTTATCACTTCAAAAACTTTATTTCATTGAAATGGCGAAATATTTCTCAGGATGTTGAAGAGAGATTCCAAGAAATAATTTCTTTGACTCAATGATTTTCAATGTTATTGCAAAGAAATATCGCGAAAGAAATAATTTATTTGTGTCGAGGCACGCCTTTAAACAACATTTACTTGAACAAAGTATACAATAAGTAAGTGATTACTAACCAATTATCCATAAGTTCATCACAGAAAATTGTAACGATTCTCTAACAGTTCTAAAACAATGTTACGCACGTTCTCTAACAAATTATGAGTTCTGCACCAAATATGTAACAGTTTTAAAACAGCGTTAATGTATTAATTAAGATGATAAAACCAAGAATATTAGAATATAAAACAATAGTTTAAGACGAGTTTGTGCCTTAACAAAATAATCTCAGACTTGAATTTTCTTTTGAGAAAAATTGCGTTGCGTCTACAAATTTAAATTTACCGTCTTCTAAGTAAACATCCACCTGAGACATTTTCGCGAAACTTGGAAACTGAGTTACTGGCATGACGCAATAATTCCCAGACGGAAGAGCAGTTAATTTAAGAAAAAATGTTGTTACATTCTTTAGAAAAAGAGACACGAGCTGGAGTGTTCTTTCCTCATAATGAATACTTCGTTAACCTAATCAAAAATTTCTACGTAGGAAACTTTCAATATTAAAAAAATTGTATATTGAAATATTCAAATCTAAACAAAAAAGTAAATTTCTATAATGTTTCTTTATTTCATACGACTTTCTGAAAGCAATTTATCATAAATGAAGCAAGGAAAAAAATCTGGAGAAGAAGGAAAGAAAAATGAAGGATCGTGGGTCTGAAATAGTTGGTAGGAAAAGCAGGGGTTTTGAAGGAAGGGAAAAGCTATCAATTTCTACCGCAGACATTATAAAAAAAAATTGGTAACAACGAATCTTTTTTTGACGAATCTAGGATGAATATACCCAGTCGAACGGGCTAACCCATTCAGCCTTTTCGCTAGACTGCATCGCAGGTTTGCTGTTCTCCAATCACAAAATAACTACAGTTTTGTTAATCAAAGAGAACAAAAAATGGAATATGAAAGAGAATGTAAAAAAGTAATTAAAGATGAAAGGTATGATGTTTTTCACGGTTAAATGAATATTCCTACGCCTCGATTGATTAAAGTTTAGCTTCATTACTCTATTACGTATTAGCGCGTATAATAATTATCCAATTTAACGGTCAATTTGTAGAAGAAAAAAAATGAGAAATTAAAATACAATATCAATGTCGTTATTATATATGGAAGATATACAATACGAAAATACTAATGACAAATAAAAATAGAAGGTTTATTAATAAAATATGAGAAAATCTATGCCTTTATCTAATAAGGAATATTCTGCAAGGAATAGACATCGGATTAATTTCTCTATTGAATGTTTTAATAAATAAGCTAGAATCGTCAAGAATTTGAGGAAATGTGAAGATTTTATATTTCCGCTTCAATAGGTCGTTTGTCTATTTTCAATGGCAAGCATTTCTCGACGATATCGGACATTCTTTGAGACTTTAGCTTTCCTCCTGTGTGTTTTTTTAAATTTTCTTTCCATTTTTAAATTAAAAGTTCCAATCATGTCATACCAAAGCAAGGAAAAGGAAAAAGAGATGATAAGGAAAAACCAATATTGATTGAGTCGGGCTTCAGTTGAGTATAATAATGTGTAGGATATCGTATTTAAAAATATAGAATGCATTCAGAGCAATATACAATAAACGGTGTAAAAATGGCATGCCTGCATTTGAATCAGCAAAATTTTTACTGCTTCAATCGCTACATACCGGAAATCGTATCTCTTTTACCTTCAATACTAAAAAATCCATATGAAATATCTGAACTGCCGGCACAAAATTTGTTTAATTCAAAATATATTTGACGAGAAAAGATCGCTATTAAAACTGCAAGCCTCTAGCGTATCCGGAAGCCAAAATCCATATTAATTTCAACAAAATTCTCTCAACTATGAATGTTTTAATTTGTGATTATTAATTCAGCGTAAAAATTCTAACGGAATGTTTGATCCTGAGAACCTTTTTCATATTGAAAGAAATTTTTATTGCTAAATTAGAAACTCTCTAAGAATTGAAATATTCAAAAAATTCAGGGCTATTCTTCTATTTCGGAAATATTAAGTTTGGAAAAGAGATGCTCTGGGTGCTTTTTTAGGATGAAACATCATCAAACTGCTTTGTACTCTTAATTAAACCATTTTTCGGCAATAATTAAAACGAAGATAAAATAGCAATGTGTCTACTAACTTTTGCCCACTAAATTCCCGGATTTTATCCAGTTGTAAATATCAAGTCTCCTCTTGCAAGAAGCATGAATAAAATGCATTTAATCTAAGGTTTCCTGCGTGTAATTTTATTTATTGCGATATCTTATAATATTTAAACAAAATAATATTTGTGTGATTAATGATGCCGAGTTAAAATTAATAAAATTAGATTACAATTGCTTCAGAAATTCCGGCAACTGATGGTGGCCCTGTTCAGTTAATTATGCAGACATTGTTTCATACATAAATAGGAAATATAACGCTATTGTTAATACAGTTTATACAGTTGTTATTTTTTATAAACATATCTTTAATCAAATATTTTTGGTGTTATAATTGGTAAATTAATCTTAGATATTATTTTGAAAGTCTTTAGAGTATTAGCGATAAATTAATGATTAATTAAAGATTAATTACAAAAAAATATTATCAGTCTTTTATTACGACAGCTTAATTATGATTAGATAAGTTTATAACATATTTAATGTGAAATTCACTTGGTATTGAAATAAACAATATTTATAATAACTTTTTGTAACCTTTACAACTTTTAAATTACTTTTTAATCTTTTCAAAACTTCTAAATATCTCTTAAACTTACTGAAAAATTTTCTAAAATTTTGTAATCTCACAAAATTGAAAATTTTTGCTTTAAAATCTTCTATTTCTGTTTCGAAATTTAAGGAAATGATTTGAACTGCTTTGAAATCTTTTTCAGTTTTCTCTTAGAATTTATTTTTTTAAATAAAAAACCATATTCAAGTTTCCTATGAATCTTAAGAAAACTTTTTCATTCTTTTGAAACCAATCAAAAGTCTTAAAACACTTCTAAATTTTGTTTTCAGATCTTCAAAATTCCAAATTTTGTTTCAAATGGTTTGAAAACTTTTCAAATTTTAAATAATTTTTTAAAAAGTCGTATACAAACAACAAAATAGTTGAATGTTCTATCTACCAAAAATTATTATTTTTGGAACAGTTAAACTTTTTTTTACCAAAAAAGACGAATTTTCTATAAACTAGTTTAATTTTTAATTCCGAAAATACGAATTTTCAGCAAAAAAATCAATTTTAAACCAAACAGTTCAATTTTCGACCAAATAGATGAATTTTGTACCAAAAAAATTAGAATTTTCAACAAAATAATTGTATTTTCAACCAATGACATGAATCTTTAACTAAAATTATGAATCTTCATCCGCAAAAATGAATTTTTAACAAAGCAGTTCAATATTTAATCAAGTACTTAATTTTCTACCAAAAAACATAAATTCTCGAAGAAAAATGTAATAGTCGACATTTCAACTAAAAAGATTTTAAATTTAAATAAAAAAGATTTGGATTCAACCAAAAAAGACGAATTATTAACAAAATAGTTTAATTTTTAACCAAACAATTGAATTTTCAATCCGATACTATAAATTATAAAAAAAACTTTTCAACCGAGTAATTGAATTTTCTACTCAAAAGATGAATTTTCAACCTAGAACATTAATTTTCTGCCAAAAAAGACGAATTTTCAAACAAAATACATGCTTTTTCAACTGAAAAAGATCAATTTTTAACAAACAATTGAATAGTTGAATATTCAGTTAAAAAAAGAATTGAAAAAAAATAATTTACAAACAAAATTTGTTTAAAAACAAATTAAAGTTGAATTCAACCAGAAAGGACAAATTTTTAACAAAATAGTTGAACTTCATCGAAACAAATTAATATTCAACCGAACAGTTGGATTTTTTATCGAAAAGGTGAAAATGCTAAGAATTTTCAAGTAAG
The DNA here is from genome assembly GCA_011634705.1 of Andricus grossulariae. Taxonomy (NCBI): domain Eukaryota; kingdom Metazoa; phylum Arthropoda; class Insecta; order Hymenoptera; family Cynipidae; genus Andricus; species Andricus grossulariae. The sequence continues at coordinate 277,027,894 of JAABKJ010007545.1, forward strand.
TTTTAAATTGATTCGACTTATTCCTAAAATTTGAAAAAATATTTCAAAATAAAAAGATTGCCTTAAAATCTTCCAGATTTCTTTCGACACTTTTAGAAATCTTTTGAAATTTTCTTTAGAAATTAATTTTTTAAAATAGAAAATCATTTATAATTTTCCCAGAAATATTCAGAAATTTTATTATTTTCTTGAAAGCTTTCAAAATTCTTGAAAAGCTTCCACATTTTTTAAAAAATTTTGAAAAGCTTAGATTTAGTTTCAAAGTTTTTCAAACATTTAAAAAAATTTACATTTTTCTTTAATCTTTTCAAAACTGCTAAACCTTCTGAATAACTTTCGAAATGATTCCAATGGTTCTTAATACATTAGAAAAAACGTAGCGCAAATTTTGAAACCTTCTAAATATCTTTTAAAATGATGATATTTTTCCTCAAATTTTATTAGAATTGACATAATTCGAAAAATTGCCTTAAAATCTTCTGGATGCTTTTTTTTGCAAATTTCGATAATATTTTGAAATGTTTTGAAATATTCTCATGAAATTAATTTTTTTACACAAAAGATCATCAAAAATTTTCCCAGAAACATTAAGAATATTTTTTAATGCTCTTCACACTTTTCAAAATTCATATTTCCCAAAACTTTAAATATGATTCCCGGCGCAAATTTGGACTCCCGGTGAATTTCGGGTTTTATTTTGATTCCTGTCTATTTTCCGGTTATTTATCGAAAAACCATTTTTATTTATAAATGTTTTAATTTGAGATTGATCATACATCGTGAAAATTCTAACTGCAATGTTTGATCCTAGAAACTGTTTTCATATTGGAAAAAATTTGTAATGACAAATTAAAAACTCTATAAGAATAAGAATATTCAAACAATCCAGGGCTATTTTTTATTTCTGATATATTAGGGGTGGCAAAGGGGCGAACTCACGTTCCTTTTTGGGGATGAAACAGCCTTAAAGTGTTTTGTACTCTTAGAGAAAAACCTTTTTCGGTGTAATAAATGTAATAAAAATAAAATATAACCTAATTATTCTATTTGTAAGTAACACAGCATTGTAGTAAATAATTAAGAATAGTAGAAAAATTATGATAAAATTTGTAATGCAATAAACTAATTAATTAAGTAATAAAAAGCTACATTGCAACGATAAGAGTTACGATCTTCCTGTTGTTTGAAATTTTTACGTTTGAATTTTATGATCTAATTCTAGCGTAGAGCGATGTTCCTGTGAAGTTATATATCAAACAACCCTGACTTTCCACGTTATGAAGGAAAATTATTAAACTTTCGTGATAAATCCAGGAAAAAATGTTAAGCTTCACTTGTACTTCCTTTCACTCAATAAATTGGTATTAATATTAGACACAACTTATAATTAATATACATATTGCAGAATTTGTTTTATGATAAATTATTATTTGCACATTCTGTTATATGCATTGCAAACTGCCCATATAAAACATATTCTATACAAATGAGCACAGAGCACAAAGAGCTCAAAAAAAGGGAAAATAGGGTAATATTTTCACGAAAAAGTGGAAAATAAGAAAAATTAATTTGAATGATTTACGGAATTAAAATATTAATTTTTTTAAATGGGATATACTTAGGTCGTCAAAAATCAATTCTCGGCGATATAAAAAAACCCGAGAAAATATGCAATTGGTAAAATAAAAATTTGTTATATGCTTTAAATCATTCTCACAATCCTAAACCTAAACCTATTTTGTTTGTCCTCGGCGGCTGTGCATGTTTACGCACTCTCGATTTACATTTAAAAGCTTGTGAGTCAGCAGTCTTCTCGAGAGTTCGAATCCTCAGATTTGCAAATTTACAAATTATATAAATTGAATCGCGCAAATAAAATGTTTGGTTTTATTTTCAGATCTGAAATTTTCAGGAACTGTTCGTGAAAAAGTTCGAAATTTGTCCATATATTTCACATAGAAATAAGATTCAATATTTAATTTTTTTTTCTCGTATCCGATACCTAACTACAAGCTCGTAACTTTTTTATGGACAACTTTTTCCGTGTAATAGTAGAGATTCACGCCGAAACGAGAATTGCTCGGATCTTGCCTGATATTGCCCGTATTCGAGATAATTTTGTTGTCGAGAACTTTTGGTTTTCAATTGTTTAATCTGGAAAGTTAAACGACTAGTCAAGGAAAGTAAAGATAAAATCAGAACAGAAGAAGAGAAGAAATTACAAAACGACTTTGAAGGTACCATGAAACTAATATTTAAGGAAATGAACGTAAGTAAAAATACAGAGTTTGTGAGCATGAGAAACAGCAAAGGTGAAATGCTATATGATACAGACAGGATAGTAGACGCTTTAAAAGACTCTTTCAAAGAATTATTAGGAGGTGACGATATAGGGCAACAGTGTTGCCACAAAGAACATAATGAATTAGAAAAACCAATGTATACAACAGAAAAGAAAATAAAAACAACTGCAATAATTACAGAGGTATCAGCTTACTAAGTACCCTTAGTAAAAAATACTCAAAAATACCTATTCGTAGGGTCGTGGAAATTACAGAAGAAAATATATGATGAGTTCAAAGTGGATTTATGCCAGGAAGATCATGTACGGATCAGATATTCAGCCTACGGCAGATCACAGAAATAAGCTCAAGAGTAGGAAAGAAAGATTTTTGTGCATTTGCTGACCAAGAAAAAGCATTTAAGAGGGAAATAGAAGTAAACTTTGGGAAGTCCTTGAGGTGTACGGAGTCCATGGATGGCGCCCACAAGCAATACAAAAAATATATGCAAGGCGTGAAACAAGGATGCGTTAGGTCCTGATGGCTATTCATCATATTCATCGATAAGTGTCTAAAAATGGCCCCCTTTGACAAGGAAGGTATAGATCTCGAAACAGTCAGGGTGCTTGGATTGGCTTTCGCAGATGACAAGATTGTCAGTTAAGAATCAATCGAGGTAATGGCGTTTGATGGAAAAAGTGAAAAAACATTGTTCAACATTGTCCTAAATGATAGGAGATTAGAGCAAGTTGACAAATACTTATATCAGGGTAGCCTATTCACTAGCGACGGAAAAATAGATAGGGAGTTATATAGGCGCATCAATGAGGGTAAGAAGGCTATGGGTAAAGCAGGGTTCATTCTCAGAGATAAAAAAAAATCAAGAAACGCTCAAATGATCATACATAATTCTATATTTGTACCGACTGTACTATACGGTATCGAGACGCGGACATGCCAAGAAAAGGACAAGAGTAAAATTAACGAGATTGGCATGAAACCTCTGCGCACAATATGCGGGAAAACACTGCTGGACAAAGTCCAAAACGAGATAATCCTCAAAGAATGTGGTACAGGAGAGACACTAGTTGATATATGGGTAAGAAGTCAGTTAAGGTGGTTCGGACATGTTGAAAGAATGAAAGATAAAGGACTGACAGAACAGGTGTATAAAGGTAAAGTAAATGACAGAATACCCAGAGGTAGTACGCCGAAAGAATGGTTAGAATCTGTGAATGAGACATTAATCCGAAGAGACATGAGAAGCCATAGAAGCACGAGAGCTATACCTATATACCCATCCACACATTACTACTTTCTAACCGAGCAATTCACGCCTACCCCGAAAGGGAAACGCCCTAATGATATAATAATAATGTGGAAAATTTCATGAAAAAAAGTTTGGAAAAGACGTTTTGGCGCTTATGCCCTTTTGCTGTGCCAAATCTTGGCGCCCATGCCCTTTTGTACGACGGATGGACACCCGTCCGAAACCATAAGGGTCTCAGCCCGGGGCTACGAAACCCTAGAAAAAAAAATAATTTTCAACAAAATAGTAAAACTTTCAACCAAATAATTGAATCTATAAATAAATGTATTTTTGACAAAGAAGTTCAATTTTCTAAAAGGTAGTTTTATTTTGGAGTAACAAACATGTATTTTTAACCAAATGGCTAAATTTTCAAGTGGAAAATATCAATTTTAAGCATCTTTAACCAGAAAGTTAATTTTTGATCAGAAAGTGGAATTTTCTGCCGGAATAGTTGAATTTCTCACCAAAAATATCAATTTTCAACAAAAAAATGAATTTTTAAACAAATGATTAAATTGTCAAGTCAAAAAGACAAATTTTCTTGATTTTCACTCGGAAAGTTAATTTTCAACTAAACAAGTTATGTTCAACCAAGTGCTAAATTTTATATCAAAATAATAGAAGTTTTAACATAAAAAAATACGAATTTTTCACAAAACAGTTGAAGTTTTAAGCCAAAGAGGCGAATTTTTTCACAAAAAAATTGAATTTTTAACCCAAAAATATCAATTTTAAAAATAAAAAGGATCGCTTTTCAACAAAAAATAGAATGATTATATTTGCAGTAGAAAAATTGTTTTTCAACAGAGAAAAATAATTGTCTTAAAAATAACTGAATTTTCATTCAAACAGATGAAGCTTCATGTAATAAAATGAATTTTGTTACAAAGTAGAACTAATTTCAACCAAGAAGAAAAATTTTCAATCACGAAGATTAATTTTGTACCAAAAAAGACGATTTTACAACTGAATACATCAATTTTCGATAAAATTGTTGAATTTATAACAAAAAAGATTAATTTTCAACCAATAATGGAGCAGTGAAATTTTCAGTAGATAAAATACATTTTGTTTGAGTGATGAACTTTCTAAAGAACTAGTTTTATCAAGTGAAAAAAAATTCTATACAATTTTTGTGATTTAGAATTAATAATATTGTAAAATAAAAATCGTTTACAAAATATTCATGTAAAATACTTTAATAAATTGCGTAACTTAAAATACCATTTTTAAGTTTGAAAACACTGTCAAATAAAAAACTGTCTCAAGCTTTTCGGAATTCGAAGTGACATATAGAAAATGTTATTTAAAAAAAATTAACGCTAAGGTAACGCGCAGAATATTGAGATGAATTTTTACTTACAGCCCAAAAGGAGGATGTAAGCGTTGAATAAGGAATCAGTTTTGTCCTTGCATCCTTCCTACCAAACTTTGTATTTACAATTTCAAAGACAGTCTTTCCGATTTTTTTAGGAAAAATTTGCAACGGACGCAACTGAAACTATTTTTTCGTTGCCATTAGTAAAATCAACTAAAGCTACCGAAATTTTCTGATTAGTTATTTCTTTGCTGTTTTTTGCACTGCACGCAAAATGCAAATAAATTATTATTATTATTATTATTATTATTTGGTTTCTTCTAAAGAAAACACTCAAGAACACTATTATATACCTTATTTGAACTGTCACACGTTGGTCCAAGATTCGGCAAGATTCAAAGAAAATGAACGCTCATGCGCGATGTTCAGAGAGATCCAGCACTAAGGTGCACTCATACTTTACAATTCTCTTCAAAACATAATAGGTTTTCAAAATACACTACGCATCGTTCCAAGATTTTACTACATTATTACAGTACACTTTTCGTTTACTTATTATCAAAACTGTTTTGTCCATTTTATAAATCAAAAAGTGCTATATATTGAAACGTAGTACTTCTCATGTGAGCATACCTTTAACGTTTAGTTCATATTCGATCTTCAATTCTCCAATTATCTCGACTGCACTGCACGTGAATGATCGCGAATTAATCACAGCGGCTAGCCGGCCGGTCTCAGCAATATTGTTTTTCTGGAGGAAAATCAAATTTGTAATGAAAAATTACAACCGCGGTACCTTTGGCGTGCGGCTTCGTTTTATATGAGTCACGGATTTCATGGTATATTCAACGCGTTTTGCTATATGCGTGCAAAACTGAAAATACAGGTAATGAAAAGAAAGTAAGCATCAAAAAGTAAGTAGAAGTAATAATTAATAAACTTTATTCTAACTATTATAACATGATTATATTTGCAAAGCAAATTTAAAAGAATGCGTAGAATAAAATGTCTCTCTGCAGCATTCTTATTTTGAGGTTAGGGTCATGATAACATTTCTTACTCCACAAAGTGACTTTTTCTCAATAAGTAGTTAATTTAAGTGATGAAGCCAGATGAACAATTTAAATAATACAAAATAGTTGAAAACAGTCCGTTTGCGAAACTTATCTGTCATTATTTGATCAAAATTAGTTTCTTGCTATGAGTCACATTATCTGTGGAAATTTTTTTTCCACCATTGGGTGAACCATATTAAAAAATCGTGAAAAAAAGTTTAACATTTTTTAATATCGTTGACAATATTTAAGATTTTGAAAAATCGTTTGCCACGAAAGTTCACTTTTCTAAACACTAAATAATAAATAAAAATAAGAAAAATCGATTACTTGACTGAAATTTGTCATAGAATTTGTAATGTTTCAGTAACTGGACTTTCTTTTATACCTTGACAAATCTCTCTCAATTTATTTTCAGGTCATCAGGGAAAACCGTCAACAATACAAGCAGTATTTAGAGCCCGCGTCACAAGATCCCATTCCTTCATCGTCTTGGTATAGATACAAAAAAGTTTTGAATCAAGAGGTAAATGTTTTAAAATTATTGAATGGTGTTAGAGTTCAATATTATTCATGTTAAATGTTTTATATGATTTATATTATTAGCTCCAACTAATTTGGATTTTATTTTAATAGGTAGCAGATGACCCTTCTCAATTAGCTACTGGTGATACGGTTAATTATCAGGTAATGGATTATGATTTTTCAACTACTGATAATATGATGGAGGAAGAAATTTCGCAGAAATATTCCCAGGAAAATTTGATCACCGAAATGGCTTATTCGAGTAGTCAGAAGGATTCAATGAACGAAGAGCACTGTGTGGTAGGCAAAATTTTATATGAACCTAATAATATTCAGTTACAACAGTGGGCTTGTTCAATCGGAAAAGCAGGAAATAGCCAAATTTAACTATTTGCAATTGGAACTACGAATGTTTATTCCACTTTATGAATTTAAATTGTTTATTTGAAACTAAAGTTGTTGAATTTTAAACTATTTCAAAAGTGTAATTCTGTTTTGCAAATGTAGGTTTAAAAATATTACTTTTTAATTCTTTTCAATTAATTTTTTCAACCTTGAACTTTTCATATTTGCATACGCCTGTTGAGCAGCTACGACTGCTACACCAATTTGGAATTTTTGGGAACAAATTTGAATTTCAATTCAATATCAACAAGAAATCTTATGTCAAGAGATGTTATGTCTCTGCGTTTCCCCTTTTTTATAATTCCCAATTTTTCCCCTATTTTCAACAAAATTTCCCTTTTTTCTTTAAACATGCGATATTTGATAATACAATTTTTAATTTTACATGTACAAAATTATTATATTCAAAACTAGAATATGCTACCGCAGGTAGTAGAATTTGCTTTTCAACTTACAGAATGATCTATTGGAATTAATTTAAATTTTTTAATTTTAATTTTTTCAAAACTAAACAATCTGTGATTCATCAATACTTCAAAGATAAAATACTTTGTTGCTGAGCATTGCATATTTTTTAAATTAACTATAATAAAGTTGCACGCTCTGTTTTGTCCACATTAAAGATTTTTTATTTTGAATTTGAATAACGATTGTCATTATGTTAGAAATATTATAAACAGTAGTATCTGACTTTGTCAATGCCTTTTTCCAAGAGTATCTGAACAGAAGAAAGAATTTTATTTTTTAATTGATTTCTGTAGATATAATTACAATTTTCATAATTAAACATCTTCAAATTTAAACCTTGGGAATTGAAGAATTTCTAAGTTAATGTAAGTTTGCAAATATTTCAAAAAATTTCTTGAACATTTCAAAAACGTTATTACTTAAAATTTAACAATATGTTACTGTATAAGAAAAGCTAAATGATTCTCAAACTGAAATGTTTACATTTTTTTATTTTGCATTGTAATAGCGTTATTTCAACATAAGAATGCTCATAATATATTATACAAATTTAATGAAAAAATAATAATTGTAAACGATTTATTTTAACGGCCCCAATTTCAAAATTTTTGAATTTTTAAATTGAATGAAAATTAAAAAACTTATAGGACTTTTAAAATTTTTAAAAAGTAGCAAAAAATATTGTTTGTAACAAATTAAACAGTCCAATCGAAATGTTCAGTATGTAGATATTTAAAATATTAAAAAATTACCCCTATGAAATTGTTCGATTATCCCAAAAATTCATCACAGAATTACAATATTTACAAATTATCTGAATGACATGTTCGATTGACTGCAAATGTAATAAGTTCTAGAATGTAAACAATTTTCAAAAGCTACCAAAAACCAGCTTTGAATATTTCGGCAAATTTACGCATTATTTTTAGTAGATGTTAAGTTTTTTAATCTACATTCCTTTTAGTATTTAATTAATATAAAGATTTATAAAAATTTCAACAAACTTTTTTCTCTGTCGTTTTCTCTTGAAAACCAAAATAAAACAAAAAATTGTGTTTTTTATTTTAAAATTTAACAAATAAACAATTTTCTATTTAATATTTTTTAATCCCTCAGGATTTAATTTGAATAGGTTTCAACAGCTAAGAATATTTATGAAAACAACAGCTAAGATCTCCGGATACGTAAAAAATATTGGCATCGCAGTAAAGTAATAAAATTACGAAAGTAAGACTTGTCAAACATATTTTACTGAGTGGTACTACTCATTTCCGTAACTCATTTCGAAAATGTTTAGAACTCTGAATTGAAAAATTGATAATATGGATTTTCAAATATTTCATGTTTTTAAAGTTGAAAATAAAATTCCATGGACGTGAACTCGCGCATGCATTTTATTTAAACCGGTTTTTATAGAAATTTAATAAATAAATTTCATTTTATTTCCATTCATTGAATCTCAAACGATTTCTACATACTTGAACATATTTTTATGATTTCTAAACATTTCAAGGCATTTTGAGGGATTTTAACGAATTTTTGGAAAACTCTAGGAAATAAACTAAATTTTATTTCAAAGGATTCCGACGGATTTCAACCATTTCACGAGATATTGAAGTATGTATAAAAATGTCAAAGGATTTTAACGTTATAAATTATTTAAAAAAATTACGAAGAATTTCAAGAGATTTCCTTTCAAAAAATTTTAGAACTCTTAATATTCAGAAAATTGTTGTTATAAATTTTTCAATATTTTCCTGCTTCTACTGTTAGAAACTAAAAAGTTAGGAACGTGAACCCGCGCTTCGCGCTGTTGCGCTTTCTTTACCCGGTTTTTAAAGAGAAATTTAATGAATAATTTGAATTTAATTTATATCCAAGGTATTTTAAATGATTTTTACTTTTTTAAATGGATTTTCACGGTTTTAAAAGATCTTAACGAATTTCTAGAGAACTTTAGGCAATAAATTAAATTTTATTTCAAGGGATTTCAACAGTTTCAATGGGCATGGAGAAATTTGACCACTTTCGAAAGATTTTGAACATTTTAAGTCATTTTAAAAGATTGTAAATAATTTCAAGAGATTTCGTTTTAGACTTTGCAGAACTGTTAATATTTAAAAATGCGTTATTATGGATTTTTAAATGGTTTGTTTTTATTTTAAGAGCCTTGAAGAGTGTGGTTTCTAATTTACATTGAAAATATCAACTTTAGTAAGGATGAAATAACAAATTTTGGACATGAATATTCAATTATGCTTACAAGTGTCATGATTTCATTATTAATATAGGACTTCTGCGAACAAGAAATATTATTGAATAAGACCACGATTTAAAACATACAAAACTTGTTTATTTAACAAATTGTATGTTTTCTCGGACGTTTTCATATCGCTGTGAATGCATTTTCAACGACCTAAGTATATCCAATTTAACAGTGGAAAGGCCGTGAAGAACTGATCGAAACTATATAAAAAATAAAATTTTTATCGCCATTAGAAAAGCTGAAAATTGGCGAAAAAGAATAATATCCGGAAAATCCCAAAATGTTAACTCCTCCCCCTCGTTAAATGTTTAGCCACATGATAAAGACTTCCCCCATAAACTACTATCTAATAGGACAACACTTTGCCAACTTAGACTATCCATAATCGATCCAAGTTTTTTCGCGATCTTCTTAATTTTTCTATAGAATTTTCTAGTTCAGCTGCCATCATTTCGCGGGCTGGGAAATTGAAAAAACCCCGGGAATGTCATTTTGCGTATTATACTGCATTTCAAGAAAAAGGGGGAAGGGTGAAATTTAACCAAGTTTGGCATCATATTCTTTCTTTTCAACTATGATCTCGCAAATTTTTATAAAATGAACATCAATGTAAGATATTTTAATATTTGTAGGTATTTCTCCCCGCGCAACTCCGAACAGCGTATGAGGAAGAGAACGTTGACGTTCATGAGGTTGTGCAGTCTCTTTCAAATGAGTTAGATGACATTCAAAACAGTAATTTCATGGAGCATGGTGAGGTATTTATGAAAAAGCACACTTGAAATATTTCTGGAAGCAAATTTAATTTCCTTACAATGAACTTATTTACACCACAACAATTTTTGCCACGGTCGCAAAAGCTGTTACGCTCGACGGCAACCAAAAAGAAGCGTCGGTTGTAAACTCAGTTGTACAGTAAAGAAAGTCATCAGAATCATAAGTCATTCTGAAAAGTGTAACGAATTTTTATATATTCACTTATGTATTCACGATACTTTTCTTATTTTATTTTTCTGTCTAAAATTTATTATTTCTCATAATAGTGGTGGTTAAACATTTAAGGTAAAACAATTTTTCAAAAAATGTACCTCCTATGATATAAAATTGAATAATATTGAACGTTACTTGATAAGGAACAAAATTATTTAAAATATTATTGTTTAGTCCAATTTGACGCTGGGTGGAATAATAGTTATGACGGTATAAGGGTGTATTCCGATAAGCTCGGGCATAATATGATAAAGAGGAATTTGGGAATAAAAAAACAATTTCTCATTATCGTTTTTTTTCAGTTCTTTTTTTGTTCTTGCCGTAATAAATTATTTGCAAAGAAGCTGAAATGCTGTTAGAAAACTGAAATTCGTAATTGTGTTATCTGGAATTTGAATTTCTCCTATATAAATCATATTTTTTGCATTTTAAAGAAATGAAGGAACATATTATATTTCCTTTCAATATCCATTGTTTTCTCGAAAATATTAAATTTTTATTATTTTTTCGGATGAATTTTGAAAGGGTAATTAAAAATGAGACTCAGGGTAAGTGTGACAGCTGCTCGAGTTTTTATGTTTACATTGGGAAATACAAAAGTCGGTCAAAAGTTGCAGGTTATTTGAAAAGGTTAATGAATTTAAAGGAGGCAATTTTTTAAATACCACTGTAATCTTCATATCAGATTCAAATTTGTATTTTTTACTATCATTAATATTTTTAGATAATCAAAATTTTAAAATAAAGACATGTTAAAAATCGGTAGAGGTTGTATTAATATGTACAAAAGTACGAACATCTGAAATCTTGCTTTTTGTTTTTTTTACGCGTACCGCACTTAACCATGATGACAAAAATTCTGAAAATATTAACGCACTACCAGATAAAATGAAAAAAATATTTTCTTCAAGCCAATGTTTGCTGATTCAAGAGGGGGACGACTAAAAGTGGAAAATCCAAAAATAATTTTGGAAGGATGTGAAGGTACACTGGAACGTGGAATTATCGCGTCCTAGTTTATGTTCTTCCGAGGACTGATGGCCTCGGAATGTGGTGATGTGCGGAGCAAGGGAGGCCTTCTCACTTAAGCGTGACAAACAGCAGAGAGGGTCAAACTCTCCGCGCGTTAGTTGCATCAACTCACGTCATCCGTCCGAATCTAAAAGAAATTATTCACGCGCCCCTGCTTGTTTACTTTCGAATAGTCTGGATTTATGTCCAAGCCAACTGCGAGCAATGCCCGAAACTGGTCATAATTCTAAGTTCCACCGTAGAATCTTTTCAAATATTCGAAATATCATTAACCAAAGTATAACTTTTTAATTTTGCATTACACTTATCTGCACCGACCTCAAATGTTTAACCCTGACTTACTCAGTATCGACGAATTTTGGAAATAATTTTCTGCGTTTATATTACGTCATAGTTCCGCATTCTTTCTGAAGTTAAAAATGAAATTCATCTATCAATTCGTAAGTTTACAGCATTCCTTTTTAAGCTGTGTCAACTTTATTTCCTACTTCGTATTATATTATTAAAATTCACGAATTTTACTACATTCTGTAGTGCTTGTGAACGCATTTGAACTATAATTTTAATCTTTCACTTTCATATTCTCTAACAATTCAATGACAATTCCCTATAAAAGATTTGTAATGTAAAAATTTATTTACTTTCTTAATTTTTTCTAAACTAATTATGCGTATGTGGTTTTAACAATTTATTCTCTTTATTAGATGAAGGTTGAAGACGACTATTTTTTTTACGCTCTAGACAACGATGATTTCTTCATAAATGAAGACGGGGATGAGACACAGAACGAAGGCAAACCCTCTCAACAAAGTTTTGCTTCTTTTGAAAGAATGTTGAATAGCGAGAATTTCGAGAAACCAATAACTGTTCCTGTTAATAAAAACATAGGCGAGATCATTCTAATGATTCTGAAATATGCTCTCATACATGCTTTATCTTTAACAGAAATAACAGAGTTGTTTATGCTTATGAATTGTATTTTCGCATTCGACATTTTACCGAACACTAGATATTTAATCGATAAACTGTTTTACCCTTAAAGCTGCACGGAACTCCACGCGACTTGCACAAAATGTGGCGCGTATATTGATAAATTCACGCGTAAAGATCGTTTTGTAAAATGTGATGTTTTTAAAAACAACATCGACGTTTAAGATTATACGTATCAAGACTTTTTCGTGATGTTAGACTTTGCTTCCCCTATTTTGAAACTGATTGAGTCGAATAGTGAATATTATAATTATGTTGTTGATGAAAGAACTCGGGGAAAAAAGGTGATTAGAGATATTCATGACGGAAAACGATATAGGGAGTTTGTAAAAAGTTTAAGGGCAGCTGACAAACATCGGTACGCCACTGTAACTTTCAACACTGATGGTGCGCCGTTATTTAAAAGCTCCTTGGCTCTTTGGTTTGGAAAAAATAAGCCCATTATGAATGTTTTCCTCGGCCCATTTGTCGAAAAAATGCATAGTCTTTCAACAAAAGGAGTTCAGCGCATAATAAACGGAGCCAAAATTTTCATTTAAAAATTTGCTCTGATATGTTGTGTGGATTCTGTAGCCCGTGCCCCATTGCAAGGATTCGTCCAGTTTAACGGATCATATGGTTGCAATCAATGTTTACATCCAGGCGAGTCGGTTAAAAGTACCCCTGATAATAAACGTTCTGGGAACATCAAATATCCTCTGTTAAACACCGTGCCGAAGGAAAGGAACGTTGAAGACACATTCAAACACATAAAGAGCACAACAACTTCTAAAAACCCTGTTTTTGGAGTGAAGGGTCCATCCCCATTAATAAATTTAATTTATTTTAACATTATTTTTGGTGTAGTTGGAGATAGCATGCATTGTTTTACTGGCATGAGTAAACAATTTGCCACAAAATGGTTTGGTAATGCAAAAAAATCTGGTTTGTTCTGCAAGCGAATAATTTCTGAAATTGATAGACTCTTGAGGAGTTTGAAAGCGCCTCATCAAGTAGTTCGATTAATACGTTCGTTTTCTGATCAGGAATTCTGGAAAGCGCGGAAATGGGAAAATGGGACCCTATTTTATAGTTTACCAATTCTGAAAAACATTTTACCAATAAAATTTCTTATGCACTGGGCTCTTTCGTTGAAGGTATGTATTTGCTATTAAAAGACAATGTTGAGGTACATGAAGTAGATTGGGCTGATCAATTGTTACACGAGTTCGTTGCTAAAACGGAAATACTTTATTCAAAAGTATCGATGACTTTTAACGTTCATTTACTTTTACATATGGCGCGAAGTGTATATGATTGGGGACCACTCTGGTCTCATAATGCATATGCATTTGAATCCGGAAATGGGCAATTGTTAAAGGTTATCCATGCTGCAAAGGGCGTTCACCATCAAATATGCCGAAGAATCAGCTTACAATATAGCGTGTTTACTTTAAGAGATCGTATGTACCCTCATTGTTCATACCATGTGAAACACTTTTGTAATAATATTGGCGTGACAATGGTGCAAAAGACCTCCCAAATTTTCACAACCAGACATTTTGGTTCTGGGTTTCATGTGAACAAGTTCTGGATAGAAAAATCAAACCTTTCCGAAAAAGCTCTTGCGTATCACAAGATTGTAAAAAATAATTACTTGTATATGGCATCTTCAAAAAATAACAAACGATCCAATAATTCATTTGCACAGTTAAGTAACGACTCTTATGTTAAGTTAAATTACTTTATTGTTGATTCAAGTACTCAAAGAGAGTATACAATAGTTGAGACCATTGCCACTGCAAAATTCAATGATAACTGTTGCAGTATGTTACAAACAATTGTTAAAATTAATGATGAAGAATCTGCTGTTTTCTCTCGACAGCCTGCTACACCTTTTTTCGAGCCACGTTGTTCGTACATCTCACGCCACACAGGCTCAATTCGCCGAGCTTTGTCATATATATAATTTTGTTATTTTTTAAAATAAAAACAAATATATCTATTAAACCGATTTAGATAACAAATCAAACTATGCAAGATACGAATAAAAGTTTGAAAATAAAATTATTGATTTTAAAAACATCTACGAGTTTTCTTTAGACCATTTTCTAATAGGACTCATATTCTTTGTTTTTTGTTGTAAAAAATAACAATAACATTTAAAAATTATGAGAATGTGCCCGCACAGTGGGTAGATAGTTTCATATTAAGAAAGAATGTCCCAAAAGAAGCTACACAAATATTTTCAGCTCCTTTATTTAAAATTTCTTTTTTACATAAATTTTTATGAAATGTTGACAAATGTTTTTTTTCCAGATAATCCATGTAATTTTTCTGTAATTATTACCTGTTTCAGATCAGTGACATTGATAAATAAAAAATAGGTAAAATAAGTAAACAATAAAAAATAACAAAATTCATCCCGATTGCACTTCCACCTAAAAGCGTTCCTGAGTGTGCCAAAAATATTTTTGAAATGTCTCCGTTTGTGACACGAAATGCTCTAGGAAAGAAGAAAATGAATAATATAAATTTAATTACCAATTACTTTTGAAAAACATTTTTATTCTGAAACTAACTCTGGTTAAAAATACTTTTTTCAATTTATTATCTGATGCCTTTTAATAGAATTATTTGTTATAATGTTGAATATTTAGAAATAATACTCGATAACAGTAAAATGCCAAGTTTATATTTCGTTTATACAACAACAAATTTGGAAAAAAAATATTCTCACGTCCCCGTGATCACGTAAATCAGTCATATTTTTCATATTCCTATAATTCAAAAATGTTCGCGGACGCATCACCCACGCCTAACCGTCGCATGACAATACGCAATATTTTGGAGGAAATCAATACCTTCTAGAAGGATTTCTCAACATAAAGAGAGGGCGACTCAGGGTGCAAGTCAGTCGTCGCCGCGATTCCTTCAATCTCGGGTAATCTTCATTCTTGGTTCAAGCTCAGTTCTCAGTTGCCGTGGTGATTCAAGTCTTGGTGGTGGCTCATTAGTCAGTCGTCATTGCGACTTTCTCTGTCTCGGGCAATCTTCAGGATTCCTTTACTACCTTCTGCAGAGATCAAGTTCGTACCTGCCAAGTCTCAGTTTTCATTAAAATTGCTGACCTAAATATTCTGAGAAGGAAGCAGTTCTGTAAAAATCTAGTTGGGTCGACCGGACGTTGTGAAGTTTTCAGTACTGTTATTTTTGGACCTAACTATTTTGACGAGGAGGCAGTTCAATGTGGTCAATCTAGGATTTTCAAAGGACCTCGCATAAACCCACTCGAATTTATCAACTTCTGGTAAGTTTTGAACTGTAATTCATCTAATCCCATTCATTTTCCTAATCCCCTTCAATTTACATTTATTCATCGTATACTTAAGTTATGGTCCCTTGTTTCAGGGTCCACAAGGGAGAGAATTCATTCCCCAAAAACAAATCATCAAATCTTCAACTTCAACGCCGATTCCAGAGTTAACTGAAATCACCCCTTTTTCATATCAAGGGAAACCAATGACTAAAACTCAAAGTAACACTGTTTTACGTTTGTCATTCATCTTGATGTCTATTCAATCAATTAATTAATTTAATTCATGGCCTTTTAACTTAATTTGCTTCTAAAGCCGTTCCCTTAGATCAGGGCCTAATTCCTGTAGATGAAACTGTGAAGTTTAAATTAATAAAAATATTAGTCGGTTACCCCTTTCTGGACGTAACATTCAACAATTTTTGGTGCATCGGCCAGCAAACTTCCAAAAAAAACTTGAAGTGAATTATGTTTGAAGGCCCTTTTGAAATTTTTGATATCAGGAATCTACGAATAATCTCTCCAATCATCGAAGAATAATAATAAAATTATCTCTGTATTAATAATTTTTCCTGGTGTCAGATTAATCTAATATAATTGACAACGAAATCAGTAACACTTTTTTGGGAGCGAATTCTACAATCTTTCCCGTAAAAGGGTCCTAGCAGAAAATAGCAAACAACCTTTGTCATTTGATGCCGGAAAATTTTCATCCCCTACTGGGAGTGTTAAAATGAATTTTCAATCAGATCCCATATATAATACAAACCCTTTTAATAACTCTATATGAAATTTGAACGAATCTATTTCACCAATAATGAACCTGCCCACCAACCAGCAAGTATCCCTCCGCGATGCTCTAGAGGTTGTCCCAATTTTTTATGGACGTAGTGTCCCCCTCGCACACTTTATGGAATGGTGCGAGGAAGCCAAACAAATGTTACCCTCTGTACCCATTGTAGAGCAGAATTTAGTATAAATGATCCGTAGTAAAATTACTGGAGAAGCTAGGGAAAAAATTTACGAGATGACGTTAGAAAAGGTCGATGAATTAGTAAATAGATTAAAAAATGTTTATTCCCCTTTCAAAAACAGTGAATCAATTACAAGGGGAACTAGGAAGTATATATATGTGGGAAAGGGAAAGTGTATTATCATACGCAACCAGAATAAAGGAAATAGCCGATCAAATCTTTGATGCGCACCAAATAAATATCGGGGGAGAAATTGAGGATGCATTTAAGGCCGGGTTGGAAAAGGGCCTAGCACAGTGTGTTTTGTGCGGTTTAAGACCTGAAATTGAAATTCGCGTAAAAGAAGGAGATGTATTTAAGGATGTTACAAATAATGCGATAGAAATTGATCCCAAATTAAACGCTATAATAGATTTACGAAAAGGGACTGTTAATAAATAAAAAACCGATGAAAACAAGAATGAAGACAAATTGAAAAAAAAGTTATACACAAGGGGAAATTGTAGTATGTCAATTTTGTAACAAAAGGGGTTACAGCGCTCTTAGATGCCGAACCCTTGGAAGGTTCGGTCAATACATCCAAAGGCCTCCCAACACCCCACTCGATCGTTTTTCACCTTCTCAGAACGACAGACAATTCCAAACCCTATGGGAAATAGAATTCCTTCATGCGTAAGAAATGAATGGGTGCCCTCGCCGCAACAAGATAATCAAGGACAATTCCAACATGGAAATAGGGAACCATGGGCACCCCAACAACCGCAAAATATTCCAAACCCACAGTATCAAAAGCCTCAATTAAATCCCAAACGAGATATTAGGGATATAATCTGCAATTATTGCAAAAAACAGGGTGACATGGTTAAGGATTGTTGAAAAAGGGAATACAATAATAAATTACGAGAACAGCGAAATCTTTAATACTAAAGGAATTCGGTAAACGAACAGAACCTGCCCAATTCAGGTGAAATCGGGGTTGAGGTCAACGTCACAGAATTAAATGCCCCCGAATTACCAATTATCAGTACAAAATTTCATTTCAGCAAGGGAAATGTTGTCCCATCTATAACCATTAATACTCTTGGATTAAAATATCCTGTTCGCATGATGATTGATACAGGTGCAGGATTCAATCTTTTAAAAGAAGATCAGGTTGAATCGTCAACTACAATAGACAGGTTCAAAATATTTCGATCAACCTGAATTAATGAACATCCAGTTCACACCCTACGTCAAATAAAAATATACATTTTCGGATACTTAAAAACATTTAATATCATCCGAAAGGAAGTTCCTTTTGACGATGACGGTATACTAGGTTCAGAATTTTTAATTGACAATAAGGTCGATATTAATTATGCAGCAAAATGATGAGAAGTAAACCAGGCAAGATATTACTTTGCATCTCACAATAAATTTTTATCATCGGAAAGATCAGTCACTGATATATATTTAATTATAAAGAACCCCGAGTTAACAACCGGGTACATACCTCAACTACCAGACAAACCTAGAATATTTTTGGGTCATGCAATAGTAACAAATGATAAAGGTAAAACGTTTGAAAAAAATAGCAAACACTCAATCAGAACCAGTGGAAATTGAAATACCAGAAATGATTCTTGAATAATTTGAAGAACTAACTGAACAACCTTATGAGTCAGAAATTTTCCCAGAAAAAATTTACAATATTTCTTGTAAATAAAGAATAGAAGAAATTATGGAGATGCTTAGATTGCAGTATTCAAATGCTGAAGAATTAAGACACGTCGAAACACTATTAAAAAATAATGCAGATAAGTTTCATCTACCTGGAGAACAACTTACAGCTGCGAATGTTTTACAACATAAAATCCCAACTACCGACGACCAACCTATATTCATGCATCAGTATTGATTTCCACCAGTACATGAGGAAGAGATACTAAAACAAACTAATGATTTGTTAAAAAATAAAATTAATAAACCATCACAATCCCCTTACAACACTCCTGTATGAATTGTTTCTAAAAAGGAAGACTCTCAAGGAAATTAAAAATGGAGAATATTTCTGGATTTTCGCAATTTTAATGTAAAAACTATTAGCGACTCTTTTCCTTTGCCTAATATCCATGAAATTCTAATTCAATTGGGAAACGCGCAATATTTTTCTGTCTTTGATCTAGCATCAGGATTTCATCAGAATTAAAGGAATCCACAAGATTCTCATAAAACGGCGTTTTAACCCCTTACGGTCATCATGAATTTGACCGAATGCCATTTGGTCTTGAGAACGCTCAGCCTGTTTCCAACGCCTTATGAATATTACTCTGTCAGGTTTAATTTGTACCGAATTATTCCTTTACCTTGACGATATTGTTATCTATGCAGATTCCCTGGAAGAACATCAACGAAAACCAATACCTTTATGAATCGATTACGCGCAGCGAATTTAAAATTACACCCGAACAAATGCGAATTCCTGCTACCCGTGGTGATCTACCTAGGACACATAATCGATGAAGATGGAGTTCGACCAGACCCCAAGAACACAATAGCAGTAAAAAATGCTCCCGTTTCTAAGAATGTAAAAAATATTAAACAATTTTTGGGACTTGCTGGGTATATCGCCGGTTTATTGAAGGATTTTCTAGAATGGCCGCACCTATGACTCAGCTTCTAAAAAAGGATATACATTGAATGAACATGAATATGCATTGAATGAACATGAATGAAAATATCTGACACATAAAATAAGGAAGCTTTAGCAATTGTGAATTGTGTCACTCATTTTCGCCATTATTTATATGGAAGAAAATTTAGAATCCTCACCGACCACACACCACTAGTTTGGTTACAAAATTCCAGTGACCCAAATTCGAGGGTGACTAGATGGAAATTGAAAATTTCGGAATATGATTTTGAAATTGTTTACAAGACAGTTAAAACTAATGTAAATGGCGATGCTTTATCAAGGAATCCAGTAATTACAAAGGAAAATTCTGACTCAACTAACCGAACTTCAAACGATAATACGAAGTTTACCCACATAGAAACAAGCTCCAAAGATTCCACAAGTATCGTTCACTCTCTTATTATTATCATAAGCATAATTTGCAATTTGACGAACATCGCAGACATTATGAATTTCAAAGATAATTTAAGGAACTTTATAAATCCAATTGAATCGGATAATGCGAAATGTAACGACGTAGTAACTAGAGGACAGTTGCGAAATCAAGATTCTAAATCCTCAGATCCCATCCTCTTAAATCAAGTCCGAGAGAAAAATAAACGCGGAAGACCAAAATTAAATCCAGAAAATAATTCTAAATCCTTAGATAATAAGTCACGAGAACCAATTTGCGAAATAAGAATAAATGTATATAAGGAAAATCAAGAACCTAATTCCGAATCAGAGAAAAGAAATCGTGGAAGACCCAAGAAATTTCAAGTTCCAGAACAAGAAATTAAGAAGAAGCGAGGAAGGCCTCGAAAGGATAGTAATCATAGTAAGCCTTGTTACGTATGGTCAAACTTTCTGTCTATGCCTGTTAAATTGTAATGTTCAGTTGTTTGTTGTTAATGTTTTGATACGTGGAGACTTCCACAAACTGCCGAATTTAATGCTACGTTAAATTCATTTTTATTAATGGGTTCGGTATTACTGCTCTCGGACTGAGAGTGCCATTGCTGCCATGTTTATTTCGGGGGGAGGGGGGAGTGATTTTAAGAAGAGAAAAAGGTTTTGTTGACTTTTCGCACTTTTAACAGGGGTCTTTTTTAGGGGTTTAGCAGGGTCCCACAGGGAGCAATTGCCATCTAAAAATGACACCGGCTCCCAGTAAGACCGCTGTAAATCACACTCATGGCCACGTTGTCACGTCCCGAGCAAAGGCGAGGGTAGGTTGGTAATAGGGTAGGTAAGGGAGGTTAAATGGGCTCAGGTTGGTAAGTTCTGACAATTTATATTTTTGTGGGATCGTTTGCACTTCATCAATCCCTGGGGATTGTGTAAATTCAGAATACAGTGATTTGAGATATTAATTATTTATCAATACATGAGAGTTGAAAGAAATTACCGAGCCGCAGACGGACGATTATAAATGAGACTTTTTAGGTAAAAGATACCAAGGGAAGAACCACTCACTAGTACGTTCATCCTACGACTGCTATTTTGTATTAGCTAATCGGCTAGTGGTAAACTCGTTCGATGGAGATTATGATGATTTGGAAGTTGAATGTACAGAAAGATGGAATTTGCTGACTAATATTCACTGCAATATTCGCCCAAATTGATCGAACGCTTTTTATAGCTGTTGTCAGCAATTTGGCAATTCGAAGTCACATTTACATGTGACAGGAATATTTGCAACAGGGGTTTTTAATAGATTTTTGTGCAATAGAATTCTTGTAATAGAATCCGCTGAATTAAGTTAATTGATTTTTATGTTTCCTTGCCTTAAATTGAAAATTATGAAATGCCTTAGTCATTTTAATTCAGCATTTTATGCATATTGGTATTTCTTTAGAACGCATGGCAGTGTTTACCATCAGTCAGCTTAATTGGAAAGTGGTGAAATTGGATGTGAAGAAGCGAGGGAGGAATATTGAACTTAAACCACAAGCCGGCAAGCGCATACATGTGTGTGACGAGGCCCTACGTTTATAGCAAGGCGAAAGACCGGGTTGCAAGTTGTGTATGTGAGCGCAACTTTTCTTCCGTTTTCTTGTCTCTTTCTTTCTGCATCCTTTCTTCGTCAAATCGCTTAATTCCTATTATTATATTTATTTATAAGTTATAGCTAATAGACTTTGACAATTAATGGATGACAATTAATGTTGGTATGCTTTCTTTACTTTTGCAGTTGAAGCGTCTATAAGTTTTTCGGTTTAGAATAAATAAATTTAATTATAAGGAAGACCTGAGAAATTACGAGGCATCGTCGGATTACTCAGTTCATGAAGAATATGCATGTATCCGCGCATACTTATTTAGCTGGACTTTAAATGTAAACTGGTATGCGTACGATTCAGCTTATACGTCTCTCTTTTATTCCCTTCTGTTTCTAGCTCTATCCTTTATAGGACACTTCATCGCTACTCGGATACATCCATATTTATATGCAGCTACAGAATTTTAATTCTAAATTTGGGTACCTGGACACTAGTTCCATTCATGTTCACCTATACTTTTATTTATTTTAATGTTTTTTAATTTACGTACCTAACAACTCCACCCCGGAATATTGGTTTTTGTCCGCGATAACCTAAGTCAATAGGATTGAAATCAATGTCTCAGGTATTCAATTTTAAAGTAACATCAATATTTTACGTGTTGAATATTCTAAACTTTTCTTTTTTAATTTACATGCCCTTCATTAGTCTAGTATGGTATTGTATTATATTTTTCACGGTCAGCGTTTTTGACGCCGTGCGTCCGCGACCTTTTAGTTTGCATTGTACCCTAGTGCGACGCTAACACAATTTATACAGGAACTTGCATTCGAACCAATGGATTTCCAAACGGCCGTTCGTGCTTATAAAAGTAAGTATACAATTTGTATTCCGCATTTTAATTTCTAATTGTCAGTGTTACCATTTTCAATGCAATTATACTCGAAAAGTACAATCCGCTAAATTTTAGTATATAAGTACTACCATTACAATGGCTTTGCAGTTGACTCTTTACTTTACTATCTTAAATACCTTAAATTATGATTTGATATCTTTCGCAAACCTACATGCATAACTTCACATATTGCTAAAAATAATCTTAACTTTAATATTCTAATATCATTATAGTGTTGTAAAAATAGGTATCATATACCAGATAACTGATGTCAAAAAGTGATCAAGACTATATAATTACTATTTTTATTGTTACGAGAAAATTGTCTTAACATTTTAAATATATATTAGGTACATAACTATTCATTAGTTTTTTTTTTTTTTTTTAGTTTTTTCAAGGTAGAAAAAAGTCTCTAAAAGTATCAGTTATGTAATATTTGCACTTGTTTATTTTTACACGAACTGTTGATGCATCCAAAATCTCGTATCATAACATTCCATTCAAATTCAAACTCTGTAAACTCCGATCTTCATTTCAATGATGACATAGATGACTATGTTATTTCACATTTTTTAAATAAATAAATTTCAATGGTTTCTTTTCAAAACCTTTTTTTTTTTTTGTACTTTCGTGTTCTTGGAAAGAAATTTCGTCTTTTTGGATTGAAAATGTAACTATTCGGTTGGAAATTCCACAGATTTAGTTCGAAGTTCAATCATATTTGTTCCAATATTTTATCATTTTCTTAAAAAAAGTTTTGTTTGAAAATGATCTTTTTCTGTTCCTGTTTTTCTGTAGGAAAGTCTTTCTTTTTGGTAAATACTCATCTTTCTCGTTTTAAAATTAACTTTTCTTTAAAAAATGCAAGTATCTTTTAAAGAATTCATCTTTTTGGGTTGAAAATTAATCTCTCTTAGTCGAAAAGTCTTCCTTTTTGATAAAAACCCATGTTTCTTGTTTGAAAATTAACTTTTTTGTAGAGGATTCAACTGTCTTCTAAAAAATTCGTCTTTTCGGTAACTATTTGTATAAACATGCAACTGTTGAGGTTATAGTTTAATCATTATTGTTCAAAAACTCTAAAAGTTAGTTTTAAGTTCATCTTTGTACGTTGAGAATACAACTATTCGGTTAAAAATTTAAGCGTTTTCTTGAAAATTTGTCTTTTTTGTTCGAAAGCTTAACTATTTATTTTTTTTGGTTAAAAATGTAACTATTTTGGTAAAAATTTTGTTTTTCTTCGTTAGAAAATTAGTCATATGGATGAAAATTAATTTTTTTTTTTGCAAATGGAACCTAACTCGTATTTTTTGTATGATGGAAAGCGAAATTTTACATATGAATGCAATCACTGCTTTTTCAAATGTGAATCTATTATTTGTACATACTATATCACTTGGCTTAAGACGATGTCAGGGTACCATGCCATACCTGACGGCTCACCTGACCCTTCCTATTGTAAGGCGCTCGAACTCGAGCTCGCTGCCCGATGTGATGCTCAACCGGAGGCTACTGTGTTACATTACCTAATGAACTCTGTTCCGCACCAGCACGGAGGCTGAGTCGAAGGAGCGTTTTTTTACGTGGGGCTCCTCTGACGTTTAAAATTAGACTAATTGCAAAATGATTAAATTTTAAGGTTCAAGAATATTTTGGAATTTTAAATATCTGAGAAGCTACTTTGATACATAGTCGATTGCAAACAATTTTCTTCTGGGGAAAAAGTATAAAAATGGTTACAAATTTTTTAAATTAAAACACAGAAAAAAACATGTTTCCATGACAAGTAAAAAGGCCGTTTCAATTTTCAACAGTTGAAATACTCAACAGTTGAACATTCAACTGTCGTAAATTAAAGAAAATTGTAAATTGAATTTTCAACAGCAGTATTTTCAACAGTTTAATAATTAACTGTGGAAAACTGAAGAAAATTACATTTTTAATTTATTTCAATTTTTAGCAGTTGAAGTTTCAACTGTTCGATAATTCAATTGTCTTTAATTTTCAAAAGTTGAAGGTGTAACTGTTAAAAGTTATTGAAAATGAAAAATTCAAACTTCCACAGCTGGGTTTTAAATAGTCGGAAAATAAATTTGAAATATTCTTACATTTTCAACAGTTGACAATGGCAGTTATATTTTAAATTATCTTCAAGTTTATACAGTTGAAAATTGAATTTTTAATTTATTTCATTATGCAACAGCTGAGAATTCAAACCTGAATTTTAAACAATTCTGCAAACTTAGACAAATTTCTCAAAAATCTCCATATTCTTTTTTGATCCTGATCTTGAAACGAAATGTGCATTTTTAAAGACCCTTTCCTTTAAAGAATTCTTCTTCTCCCCTTTTTTCAAGGAACTTACTCTTTTCTCGTTTTTTCACCTAAATGCGAACTGTATTAACAGAACCCAATAAGAAAATCAAAATATTGTTTATTGAAAGTTCATTATTAAAAGATTTATTTTAAGAGAATACTTAAAAATATTTCAAAATATTTCTACATTCTCAAAAAAGAATCCTGAATATTGTAAGGTAATTATTTCAATTATGTAGATTTAAAAAAAATGTAGGAAAACTTTTTATCATTTTAAACGAAATTTACCTACAAGGTTTCAAGGTTTTGAAAATAATAGAAAATTTGAGAACATTTGAACAATGTTTTAAGAAAATGTACATTTTCGAAGATTTAGAAAAAAATTGCAAGTTTTTTAAGAATTTTGAAGGATTTTAAGATTTGTTCTTACGATTCATTGGGAAATTTGAAATTATTTTTTATTTTGAAAAATGAATTCTGAGAGAAAACTAAAAAAGATTTCAAATCATTTCAAATGATTTTCGTTATATTCGTTATTCGGCTTTCAAATTGTAAACAATTACAAATAGTTCAACTCACTACCTCTAATTTAAATCACTTCATCATCTGCATTAGAACCATATTTTTTTTTAGATTTTTCCTATGATTTTTTCAATAAAAAACTATGATCCAAAGTTCACTGTCTTTAAAATCTGTCAAATTTCCCTACTTTTTAACAGATTTTCGGGTCTGTCAGCTATAAAAAATTTATTGGCATATTCGTTTCAGGCTCATTAATTTACAACATTTTGACCTTTAAAATGATCCTTCATTCATTGAGCTACCATTTTTTAAGACAATTTTCAGTATTGATTTGAAACGTACCAACGCAAAATAATACGGTAGCCTCCGGTTGAGCACCACAACGCTCCGCCGAGTTTCGAGCTCGACTTCGAGCGCCTTAAAATAGGAAGGGTCAGTTGAGCCGTCAGGTATGGCACGGTACCCTGACATCGTCTTAAGCCTATTACTTTTTAGGAACTTTCTCTCAGGGGATATTAGTTATTTTTTATATTATACCTGGTTTTTCCTTTCATCCTTGACTTTGACGAGGATTCTATGATTTAGAATGTGCCTCAATAAAAAGGCTAGTTTTTTTTTCTCACAAAAATGAATTCTTCTTTCTCCCAAAAGTCGTTCTCTGTATCTAAAGGAATGTTAGGTGTAAAAATAAATAGGTGTAAATATTACATAACTGATACTTTTAGAGACATATATCTCCTCAAAATATTTAATAACCTAATATTTATTGAAAAAGTTTTTGCAAAAATAAATTTCCTCATTTAAAAATGCGAGGCTCATGAATATACCCCAAATTCCATATTACGTAAGTTTCATTTGAGCGGAAATCAAGTTGCCGAACAATCATTTATTATAATTTGTATTTTGTCGAATTGTCAACTCACATAACCTCTATTTGTCCTAACTACCAATCATCATCATTTCTATTATACTGAATTCTCATTTGGCATAATTTTCTTATTTTCGAATTTTTATTCACTATAATATTTATTTATCCTAATTTTAATTTAATCTAATTTCTGTTCTTCTGAATTTGTATTCGACATAATTGTCATTTTTCCTAATTTCCACATAACTTAATATTCATATGGTCGAATTTCTATTTGTCATGTTTTACATTTATCCGAATTATAATTTGTCATAAATTTCATTTTCCCTAATTTTCATTTATCCTAATGTCTAGGTACCCGAACTGGCAGGCACCATAATTTCCATGTCACAGAAATTGCATTTGTCTTACCAGACTTCCGTTCAGTTTCGAAGTAGTTGTTTCCCATCTAGATGTGTTTAGTCTAGCTGGTAAGTCAGGTGAAGATGGCGCTGTGAAACACTTCCTATGGTACTGAATACATTAGGCGCGAAATTCGAATGAGGTCTTTGTTTAGAAATGCATAATCGAAATGCAGCTAGTGTGTTCGATCGGTAACATGTCCCTAAACACTAATTCGCAAACATTCGCGAAAATTCGAAAGATTGATGCAGAACTGCCTAGATGAAGGACGTGACATCAGTAAAGGAGTCTCTCCGAAGCAGATACAGGCATCTTCTTCGACAGATTTGGTCATCCAATCTGCCGGCGTTATTGTATGATTATAGGAGCCTATTGTCGGTGAAAAACAATAATCCAAAATGTTGCATGGTTAACGAAATATTTACGGGGGGGGGGGTTGTATATGGTGCAATTAGGTGTACGTGCCATTTTTCAGTAAATGTTATTGCATCAAAACCAAAAACAATAAGGTTTCTAACTGAACGAATTCAACAGGAAATTTTAACAAGCTCACCGACGTTGTAACAATTTCTGGCAAATATGATGTCCTTTCTATACGTTTTTAAAACAAAAATTTATATTCCGAACTTCTCATAAGACTTATCCTCAGATTTTGATAAAATGTATATTAGAATAAAGCTTGGAATTTCTGGTTTATAACACTGAGTGGATGTAATGCACATTTCATGATATTTTAAAATATTACTTAAAATAATTGTATAATTTCAAAAGTCAAGGTGTCGGAATTCAAAGCCTAACAGAATGAAATAAAAAAAAAATATAAGGAACGCGGAGGTTAAATTCTGAATTCAGACTCCTCGAATTTTACAATTATATATTCATTTTAATGATTATCTCGGATTGTCATGAAATATCCATTATTGTATCCGTTCAGGATTACAAACTAGAAATTCTAATCATACTTTTAATATGCATTACATCAAAACTTAAGGATGCGTGTTTTGAGATACGCCGAATTGCAATTTTAAAGTTCCAAAAGCTATAAAAAGGACATATATTTTCTAGATATGCTTAAAATCATCGTGAAGCTTCTCAAATTTCCTACTGAATTCGTTAGTTACCAGCCTTCTTAGGTTTGGTATTGACCCAATAACAATTCATTGAATAATGGTCTGTACAGCAAAGTGTATCAACTACGACCTTACATGTATGTCGGTTTTAAACCATGCAATATAATTATCTATGGGTTTACAACTACAATAAAGGCCTTTTGTATTAAAATTTACCGAGGTTTAAAGGAAATCGAAAAATATTGGGTTTTCGATTCCTTAACTTCGAAAGACTCAGAATTAGTGAGCCACCTGGCACACGTTAAGTTCCGTGGTCTCCAAAAATCAAGTAACCGAAATAATTGACTAATAGGAACACTTCCTGTATTGATACTTCATAAAAGCATTACTAGTATTCCAATGAACACCTCCAAGTAGATTAATCAACATTTCACATATTTTTATTATTCGACACAACATAAGTTGATATCTGCCACGGTTTGAGGGGGGTATATCAGTGTGGGAAACGGGGGAGGGGGATTTCTGTCCGTCGGAGTGAGTATTTTGGATCTGGACAGGATGTTGGTTTCTCGAAAGATAGAAAGAGAGGGAGGGGGGTGTTAAAGCTATTCCTTGGCGAGAGAAGTGGTGGCTTGTTTCGTGGCCGATAAGCGCTGGTGCTATTTTCTTTCCTCGAGGAAAGAGTCGAGGCGTGCCATAGAGCGGGCTTGGTCATTCTAACTACTGGGCGGAGGCAAGTAAGTACGTTTCGCTCCTTGGGGTTGAAGGAACTTAGGCCAGGCCGTGAGGCCGTCCATGAATGGATGGTTGTTGGTCAGTGAGGTTCTTGCCGGCCGTGGTGATGTCCGACGGTGGCAACCTACCAGAAGTGCTGGGTCTGCTTTCGTGGACCGTTTTCTTTAGCGACGAGAAATTTGCGTTGTCATTTGAAGTTGAATTGTTTAACGCATGAACTTGAAATCCGAGATTGCGACACGGGTAGCGAAGAATCTTTCGAAACGCGTGCTCTCTTCGTAGGCGGACAGAACGATGAAGATGAAAAGGTTTATGGTGAACCGTCGGCGGCTAGAAAGAGTGTATCAACTCCAGAATCGCTAACACTGGGTGGCCCTGGTGTGTTTTCTGGTACGACAGACGGAGCGGTAGTCGTGTGCCACTTTCCCGGAGTGGGAGGAAGATATCCCTCTGGTGTGACAGGCACGAGGAGGTTGGAAGGAGCGGAAGAACTGGCGAGAGATGAGGTAGAGGCCGTTGGAAAACCTGGATTGGCAGGTTTCTGTGTCTGCAAGCTCAAATTCGAACGGATAATTCCTTTGCCGAGGGTTACCGGTACTTTCCCTTGTGGATTGATCGGCGTGATGAGATCGTATTTCCCAGACAAATCGACGGGCCCGGAAACAGGCTCAGATGGACAAGACGGTTGAATCGGCACCGATGCCGCAAACAGTATGGAAGGAAAAGAACGAGTGTTCGAAGAAGGAACGGCTACTTCGCATGGCAGAGTTGCCTTGATCGGGCTTGACCCTGAATATGAAAAATACCCCGGATGACGAGGGGTTGATACGGCAAGGGTTGTGTTTGTTACCTCGCCTACTTTTAATTCCTCTACTAGAGGCGACGAAAATGGGATGCAAGATTCCCTGAAGAATCGTGGGAGTCACAGGGCCCGAGGAGAAAACGTTAAGCGTTCTTGTGGTTTTGGCCGCGGATCAGAAGTACCCGGTAATCCTGGCAAGGCTTCGTTGAGCATCCAATCGAACGGATGAGAGGGAGCCGGCATCTCGGGTGCCAGTAGTTCAGGTTCCGGTAGTTCGGGTGTCGGTAGTTCGGGTTCGTCTGAAGTACCGGGACGTCCGGAAATTCAATCTACACCGCCTCCCGTTGACGCTGGCGACGGCGGACGTCCTTGCAAGCGCGCTTGCGCTTCTTGCCACCCCTCAGCATACGCGAAATTTTAAAATGTTACATTATTACTAACTGAATTTTTCTTTTACGTAATCGTCGCGGAACGCGAGCTCTAGCGCAAGGGACGTTGTAGTAAATATTATTAGAATTCATTAATCTTAAAACAGATTACTTAACACTAGCCTAACCTTATTTGTCCGCAAGCGGAATAGGGCTAGGTCCAGTAGGACGGTTTTTAGAGATTAATTATTTATACTTAATTGTTGACGTAAAAATAAATTAAAACTCATTTAAATTCTGCGAACCTCGCATAACCGTTATATTGTTTATTGAGACTTTCTTAAAATTTGTAAGCCTAAGGTGAATGAAAACTCAAAATATAATATACAGTGAATTTAGATTATCGAAACATTGATGTAGGTATACATATGTTCATATCTATGCATATATTAATTTATTCATTTTTCTCAGCTGAAAATAAACAAACTTAATTACTGAGGGAAACATAACTTAATTTTCTTATAAATTTAACAAGACAGAAAATAGTTTCCCTCTTCTCGTTTGACCCTAGGTACTTGGGGGGGGGGGGGAAACAATCGATTTTTTTCTATTTAATTTTCTTGTAGTATAGCATCTCAAAAATATTCCCTCAACATTTTAAGTCGATCACAGCTAAACTTGCCAAGTTCCAGAGCTGTAAGTCTCCGCCTCTCGAGCGGAGCACAGTAGACGCAGGCAGCAAGGGGCGCCTTTGACCACTGTGAAGGTGGTAAAAGGCACTTTTTCGGGGTTTTCTTTAGTCCCTTTCGTGACTCATAGGAAGGACCTTCATCTAAGAAAGAAAAGGACTCAGTTTACCGTTGAACTTTTTCCGTGCCAAAAACTTCAAACGTGTTTTTCTCAAAATTACATTTTTGAAGTCGGTGCACAGTCTCTCTTAAAAACTATTGCAGCGATTTTCACCAAATTTGGTATACACTTTTCACAGATATATCGCAAGAACACAACGGTCTTGTTGATCGATTTTTTTTGCGATTTTACAGAAACAAAATGGCGGATTTTTTAGGCAAAAAATCGAATTTTTCAGTTTTTTGACCGACAAAACCATACAAAAAAATGTTTTAAATGTAAACATATCGTTGTGTTATAGGCATTCACTTAATTTATCAAAAAAAAAAGTTTTATTTTCGATGATCCGTTGAGGAGTTAACCTGTGCACCGCAAAGCATCTTTTTCCAAAGGTGTCACGAAAAATCTATTAGCAAGGAATCAACTTTTTATATTTTTTGACCCAAATTTCATGAAATACTCTTTAAATATAACTTAAATATGTACAAAAGTCTTCAAATGAATAACTTTTACCGTTGCTTCAGAAAAAATGGCTGAAAAAACGCTTTTTTTACTCTCTAGACTTACCCCCCCCCCCCAAGTGGAATGAATTCATGGAATTCAAGTAAGGGCGTAGTCCCATGATGGTAGATCAGTAGAATAGTGGAACAGTTTTGACCAATGACGTGTCTGCACAAGCTCTAGCAGACACCTCATTGATCTAAACTGTTCCACTATTCTACTAATCTACCTCCATGGGACTGCGCCCTAATTCACGAAATTCAAGGAATTCCGTAAATTCATGAATTCCAAGAATAAGCGAGCTTAGCCTGCTATTTTGCTAGAGCGTGACGTAATGGTTCTTATGGATTCATTCCTTGTACCGCGCCCTAAGAAGTTTCATTTCAAATTTTTTTAAATATTATCGGGTCTAGAATACGAAAATTTGTAACTACATTATGATGAATAGTGAGAAATGGCCCCTAAACATTTTTCCCCTGAAATATGCACAGGATTTCTTCTAAAATATAAGGAGAATATTCTCCATAAGGAATACATTAAACATATTTATACCAGGTGATCAAAACAAATCTTGAATTTCGAAATACAAAAAAAATACAGTTTTTCTATACTCTGAAGATTCTTATAGTACTTTAAAATGTATTTTAGCTGTCATTTGCCTAAAAAAGGTGCGAGCTAGTTTTAATTAAGGTCGACTTGGGTGTAATTGTGAGTTTTTATAAGTTTCGCTTATCGATTTCCTTGAATTTTGAATTGCTGAAAATAATAATCGATATCAAGTGACAGGTAAAAACACATTTTCAAGTATTATAGGAATCATTAGACTGTAAAAATGTGTATGTTTGGTGTATTTCAAAATTCAAGATTTCTTTCTGTTACCATAATTTATTTCTTACGGACAGTATTCTCTTTGTATTGGAAGAGAAATTATGTGCAATGTGCACATAATTGTAGGGGGGGGGGGGATTGTAGGAAGGAAAATGTTTAGGGGCATTTCATTCTAAGCCCCATAATATCGTTTAGTCTTAAATTTGTACTTTTTTTTAAATTGTAAACTAAGAAAATTTATTTTTAGACTTGAAAGGGCCTAACGAAACCTGCAAACAATTTAAAAGAAATAAAAAAAAATTATGGCATTAATTTTTTACCAAAAGAAGGCAATTCAGGCGCTAGCGTTTGCAACATTCAGACACACACAGTTTTTTGGATACCCTAATCTTCATATATCTTGAAGTATATTTAAAATATCTTGAAATACAGTGCAATATTCTGAAGTGCCTTCATATATCTTGAAGTATAACTTGAAATATCCTGAAGTACTTTGAAATAACTTGAAGTATATAAAATATTCAGAATGATCATGGAATATTTTGAAGCCAGAAGTAGCGTATACACTAGGGTGGTGCGAAAATTCGATTATTGGTGATCGCCCTCCCCCCTCCCCCAACCGCAACTTGTTCGTATCCGGAAAAAGAAATTCCCTATTTTTTGGTCTACAAAATCAGTCAACATTAACTCGTGCCCCTGGGCCTTTGAAAATAACTGGGGTTTTTAAATGGGAAAAGCTCGGTTTTCGAAAAAAATTGAAAAAAGAAGTACTTGTTATAAATTTTTTGTAAATTAAAGTTTTGTCACTTCTTAAGGAATATTCCAGGAATAATTTACATCTAATAACTTTAAATCTTAAACCGCCCTTATATTGTGCCCGAAATATACCTCAAAAAGGAAAAATATAAATTTTATGTAAAAGTCATGCTAAAGCCGGTATTTCTTTTTTATTTTTTCATCATTAACTATTTTTATTCGATAAGTAACAATTTTCCAAGTATTTTAAAATTAATTTTCAATGGTTTGAACAATTAATATTTGCTTAAACAATTTTTTTCCAGGAAATCGTGAAAAGTTGTGATTAATTAGAGGCTTTTACCCTTTTTCATTATCAACATATTTTGCATTTTTTAAAACAATTTCTATTTGTATAATTTTTTTCCACCAAATTGTTAAAAGTCGGTCGGGGAGACCACCCTACAGCAGATAATGCTCCTAAAGTAGATAATCCTTAATTATAAGCACAAATATAAGTAAAATAATCCATTATAATTTTAATATATTAACACGCTTCGTGCCTTAACTATTAATTACATTAAATTAATTATTTAACATCCATTAATATTTTTAATTAAAGATTATCTACTGTAGGATCATTATCTACTGTAGCGTGGTCTCCCTTAGTTACGGGAATTAATGACACAATTTACGAATGTTAAGAGTACGATTTTTTGTTTAGGATATTTGGCAATATTCAAACAATTTTCCCCCCTGTTAATCGTGAAAAGTTATTTTCTGGAATTAATGATACAGTTAATTAATGTTAAGAGTGATATTTTTTTTTATGACAGACATTTTGCAATTATTGAAAGAATTATAATCATATGTAAACATTTACAAATTTATTTTTATTTAAAAAAATTATATTTTTGCGAAACTCTCACACTATGTCGCCTCTTAATAAGTATTTTCTCATCTCAGCAATTATTAATTGGTCAAATAATCGCAAACTGTCTTTCAGAAAAAATATCACTCTGAGCACTCATTAACTGCTTTGTTAATTGCAGAAAGTAGTAACTTCTTAAGATTCACAGTGGAAAAAAGTTGTTTAAATAACTACCACTTATGTAGTCAATGAAATAATACTTGTGTAAGCAATTCAAAATTAGTCAAGAAATACTTAGAGACTTGTCACTTATCTAATAAAAATAATTCTTTGTGAAAAAATTCGAAAATACCGTCTTTAGCATGAATTTTACATAAAACTGATATTTTGCATTTTTTGGGGCATTTTCTGCGCATAATACAAGGGTTTGACCGATTGAAAAAAATTGAATTTCTTTTTCCAGAAAACGATCAAATCAAACTCAATCAATCGGGTTGTGAACACCTCACCTTACGGCAAACTGTAAATACCTACTTTCTTCACCAGGATGGTAGGATTGCATCTTAAGTCTTTTATATAAAAAGGTTCTAATATGAAGTAAAATTGTTCAATCTTTAAAGCTACAATTTGATGTTGTTACACTTTATACATTAAAAAAAAATGTTATTTTTATATATTTATCTATTTCGTATGATTCAAGTGAAATCGAAAATAATTTTAAGAAGTTAAAAATTTGGCAATTGTTTTATTTTCAATGATTCTAGTTTGATAATGATTCTTCCTATAGATTTTCAATTGGAAACTTGTGATACAAACAATACCTTTTTCAGAAACAATGCTCAGCAGCTGGGCGAAGCACGCCCTTCACTGTTGCCTCTTGGCGACTGTGATCCTCGTCTTCGAGCACGTCTCAGGAGGATTCCGATGGGGTACACAAGAAAAGGAGGAATTAGATCCATGGTTTCAGTATGGATTCATCGGAGCCTTAACTCTTTACTTCCTCCGAACACTAACCTTCCTTTCCTTTCCCCAGGTCCTGTTCAACTTCGTTGGCCTTACTATCTACAATGTTTTCCCTGACAAAGTCGAACTCAAAGGTTCTCCTCTCCTTGCCCCCTTCATTTGCATAAGAGTAGTAACTCGTGGTGATTATCCCCAATTGGTGAAGAGCAATGTTAATAGGAACATGAACAAGTGCATTGAAGCCGGATTGGAAAACTTTCAGATTGAAGTTGTGAGCGATAAGCCAATAGGTTTGGCGCCACATAGAAGAACTCGTGAAGTCGTTGTGCCTTCGGAATATCGAACGAGCAGTGGCGCTCTTTTCAAGGCACGGGCTTTACAATATTGTCTCGAGAACGATGTGAACGAATTAGTTGATCATGATTGGATAGTTCATCTCGACGAGGAGACGCTTCTAACGGAAAATTCCATCAGGGGCATTCTGAACTTTGTTCTGGATGGGAAGCATCAGTTTGGTCAAGGCCTAATTACCTACGCCAATGAAGATGTTGTTAATTGGATTACAACTTTGGCCGATAGTTTCCGAGTGGCTGATGATATGGGAAAATTGAGGCTGCAGTTCACTATGTTCCATAAACCGCTCTTCAGTATGAAAGGGTCGTATGTAGTTACACAGGTGAGGATTTGGTTTGATTTGATTTATTTTAGATCTTAGGATAGTGGTCTAACACTCAGTTAAAGATGAATGTGAGAAAAGCTGTTCGGCTTAGAATAGTGCTTTGTTTTGAACTGAAGAAAGTGTTGAGGAACGTTTTATTAATGGGACAACAATTTACTGTAGAGACGGGATATACTATAATATTAAGGCCAACTATTGGGTACTTTCCAGGCAAGTTTAGTACAAATAATAATAAAAAATAGAATATATAGTCAGCAAACTCATATTTTGCCACTAGTGTCGATTGAAAAAGTAATAAAAATTATTCATGGAGTTAATAAACAGTCACATAGGCTGTATGAAAACCGTTAATAGTTCAGGAAATCTGGTATTGATGTCAGGACACTACCAAAATGATCCTAAACCAAAAATAAATTGGATTCTTATTATCACAATATTGCAGGGGGTTATTAGAAAAGACATCCTATAAAATCTTTGCCATTAAAAATAAAAAAATTTTGAAGTTGTGCACAAAATTATTTTTTTTTCAAATCCTTTTTGTCGGAAAATATTTAACAGGGTGTTTACTGTGCGAGAATCTAAGAAAATATGGGAATTGTCCGGGAATGAAAAAAAATCCGGGAATTGTCCTTTATTTTATTTTTGATGCGGGAAGTGCCTTTCATTTTCTTATAATTTACAGTATGTATGCTTCTATCGTAAGAGGGACCTTATATTAATTATTATACCATTAAGCCACCCTGCTCTACTATTCCAGTTAAATATTCCATCATTTTAGTTTAAAATTCATCCCCTTGGTTGAACATTAAGTTTTTTACCTGAAAATTTAATTATTCAATTTTTGATTGACAATTTATATTTTTTAGATGAAACTGCGTCTTTTTTGGTAGAAATTAATCTTCCTGGTTGCAAATTTATCTTGTTGATCAAATATTAATTATTCTAGCTAAAGATTCATCATTATAATGGAAAATTCATAAATTTGTTTGAAAATGTAACTATTTTTTTGAATATTAGTTTTTTCTTTTTTGTTGAAAATTATTATTTTTTTTTCTAAACAAAATGTAATTATTCTAATTGGATATTCCATCATTTTAGTTGAAAATTTATCACTTTGTTTCAAAGTTAATGTTTTTTATATGATAATTTGCCTATTCAATTTTTGGTTAACAATTATTTTTATTTGAAAATTCATGTATTTGTTGAAAATTCGTACTTTGTAGACTTCATTAAAAATTCATCTTTTTGGTTAAAAATTCAACTATTCCAGTTTGAGGCTTCCGTTTCCGGTACTGATAGAGTTTACACGGTGTTTTTCGAGTGAGATCATTTTTTGGCTGGGGAGAAGTGAAAAGTTGAGTGAGGACGGTGAGGGTGTGGTGAGTAAGGGGACTACAGTTTCACTTTTCATTATTTATGTGTTATTTTTCAATTGATTTTAAATATTGTAAAATCAAAATAATAATAAATGATAAATAGATTAAATTAAATTAATCAACATTTTTACTGTATTATTACCTCTGATACTTACCTTTCTTTTCATGCTATTTTAGGCTATAATCACAATTTTCGGGATTTTAAGTGAAAAAGCCAAACAGTTATTAAGTTGACCTCATATGCTTTCTTAATATACAAAAACTTTACAAAACCTTCAATGTCTGAAAATACTTATCTCAACATTACAAAATTTTGTTCTTACAATTTTATTTCAATTGTAAAATAGTAATAATTTTTTAAGGTAATTCTTTATAGTATTTTAATAACTAATGAACATATTTTTAGAATATTTTCCCTTGATTCTGCCCTAGGGTCAATCTTGGTACAAAAAAGTGTCGTGAAATTTAAAATCGAAACTGTACTTCGTATACATTAATTTTAAAAATGAAAAATATTAATAGTTTTTATAAATATTCCTGAATATTATTTGAATATGACACATTTTGATTTTTATTAAAAAAATTCTTGTAAATATTTGGTCATTTTATAGATTTTACGACATTTTTGTACCATGTTTGGCCTTAGGGAATAGATTCAAAGCATGAAATTATAAAAATATCTCCATTAATTAGTTTTCGGTTGAAAATTATATTTTTTGTTGGAATTTTTATTTTTTACACAAAAATATTTTTCGCCTTAAATTATAATTGTGTTGAATTTTCCTTTTCTATTCACTGAACATTTTTTTATTTGAAAATTCAATTTTTAAAATTTAAATTTAACTTTTTTTATTAAGAATTAGCATTTTTCATGGAAATAGCAATTATTACATTTTTCGTTGAAAATTTAACTTTTTTGGTTGAAAATTCAACTGTTCAGTTAAAATGTTTGTCATTGTTGAAATTTTGATTGACATACAGAAATATTAAAAAATGTTTGAAAATATTCTTAAGAATCTTAGGAAAATTATATTTATATGAACATACAAATAAATAAACTTAAAAAATAAATAGTTATTCGAAATTTTTATTTTGAATGAAAAATAATTTTTTGCCTCAAATGATAATTTGTTTGAAATTTTCCTTTTTTCCTGACTAAAAATCATTTTTACTTGAAAATGTATTTACTTTGTTGAAAATTAGTTTTTTTTTAAGTTAAATTTGACCGTTTTTTATTTAAAATGAACATTTTTTATTGAAATAGCAATTATTAAATTTTTTGTTGAGAATTAACCTTTCTTGCCTGAAAGTGAAACTATTCGGTTGAAAATGTTGTTTTTTTGTTGTTCAAATTTTGATTTAAAATATCTGAAATCGTGGAAAATATTTCGAAATTTTCTCATGAATCTCATAAAACTTATATTTATATTTATTTTGACAATTTTATTTTAATTAGAAATTAATTGTAAATAATTGTAAAATAAATTTAACAACATTTATTTTATAAAGAAGTATTCTATGATTTTAAAAGGACAAAACAATTTTAAGGGTAATATTTTGTAGTATTTTAATAACTAATGAACATATTTTTAGGATATTTTTCCTTGATTCTGCCCTAGGGTCAAACTTGGTACAAAAAACTGTCGTGAAATTTTAAATAAAACCTGTGCTTTGTACACATTAATTTTAAACATGAAAAATATTAATACTTTTTATAAATATTCCTACATTTTATTTGAATATGATATGCATTGATTTTTATTTTTAAAATCCTTGTAAATAGTTGGTCTTTTTTTTAATTTACGACATTTTTGTACCATGTTTGACCTTAGGGAATTGATTTGAAGAATGAAATTATGAAAATATCTCCAGTAGTTAGTGTTTGATTGAAAATTATATTTTTTGTTGAAATTTTTATTTGTCATATCTGAAATGTTGAAAAATTTTCTGAAATGTTGTCAAGAGTCCTGTGAAAATTATATTTATATAACCTTGAAATGAGCAAACAAAGAAACTTAAAAAGTAAACAGTTATTCGAAATTTTTATTTTGTATACAAACATTTTGCGCCCTAAATTATAATTTTGATGAAATTTTTCTTTTTGCTGCATTATAAAATTTTTTTGATTTGAAAATGTATTTATTTGGTTGAAAAACTGTTTTTAATCAAAAATTCGAATGTTCCCATTGAAATAGTAATTATGACATGTTTCGTTAAAAAATCAGCTTTTTTGGTTGAAAATTCGACTTTTTGGTTAAAACCTTTTTTGTTGATGAAATTTTGATTGACCTACAGAAACATGAAAAAATCTTTGTAAATTTTCTTAACAATTTTAGAAAAATTATATTTCTATAAATTTAAAAGTAAATAAACTTAAAAAATAGTTATTCGAAATTTTTATTTTGTATACAAAAATATTTTTTGCCTTAGATTATAATTTTGTTGAAATTTTCCTTTTTTCTTCACTAAACAACTTTTTGATTTGAAAATTTATTATTTTGGTTGGAAACTCATTCTTTTAAAGTTTATTTTAACTATTTTTATTAAAAATTCTCTGGTGAATTTTCGGCTTTACACGCGGCTGGCCGAACGCATCGCGTAACAGAGCCGACTCACCGAATACTGCTGAATACTCACCCGCGTTCACTTTTTACTGTCGAGTTTTTCTATTCCTGTTTCTTACGGCCCAAGTACCGTTCTCTACTTTTTACTGCAGCTGTTCTATTTCTGCTTTTTACATACTTGAAATTATATCCAATTTTTTTAGGCACTTTTCTATAGCTGCTTCTTACTCACCCTCGAGATATTTCCACTTTTTATTATCAGCCCGCTCCTGATTGGTCCAGCCTAAATATTTTATAACTCAAAAACTAAAACTTCAACTGATTTTTGGAAAAGGGATTTTTCATTCATTTTTTTGTTTTTACACAGCTATATAAGTCCGTACACTTGAGTCTGGGACATCCTGCATATGCCTTCTAGAAATAATCGATTGGACACGATTTATAACGATTGAGAGTGATCAAAAGTTGAATCAGTTTAAATTGTTGCTATTTGTGTCAATTGTTCCTAATCGGATTGGATTGAGTAAATTCACTTGCCTACAATGAACCCTCGGCAGTTTTCGTTTGTAAGTCATACTACGCGCACGTGTTTATAGGTTAGAAATTAAATTTTTATTAATTCAACAAAATTTCAAGTACAAAAAAATAGAATGTTTGTTCAGGCGGTATACTGAATGAAGAGTCGAAAGTATGTGAGTTAACGACACGCAAAAATAATGCCATTAACGATGTGACAGTGATATAGTGTGATTATCAAGTAGGCAGTAGTAGTTTGATTTATAGCAGGTATATTATTGTAAACGTTTATTTCTTTCTTTTTAAATTCATACTGTTGACATTTTTTTGTTTGAAATAGTAAAAAACCGCTTGTAAATAATTATCCCAATATCAAAATGGTGTAGTAACAACTTAACCTCTAACTCAGAATAATGGATACCCAATTGAAAACGATTGGAATCATTATAGAAAGTAGGATGGCGCCAATATTTTAAAACTCTAACTAAATAAATTGTAGGTAACTCATTAAATTTTTTTTAATTTTAAGTAGAAAAACTTATCCAATCCTTTTAAATATCATAGAATATAACAATTTTAAATTTATAAATAATTTTTATTTGAAATTCTTTAAAATTTCTAGTTTGAAATATTTAAAATATGCAATTTTGAATATTTCGAATTATTTGGTTTGCAATGCCTCATCTCAAAATATTTGAATTTTATAGGTTTCAAAATTTTAATTGTATAGTATTCGATTGTTCAGAAGGCTTTATGTAATTAAAAAATTAAAAAAATTAACAATAATTGACAGAAATGGACTTTGAAATCTATGTATTTAAAAGCTGTTACAGATTAAACTATTTTGAAATTTAAATCTTAAAAATTGTGTTATTTACAGGTGAAATAGTTCAAAATTGAATTGAATACGTGCAGGAATCATCGCAACAACTGGTTTTCCTTCCCCAAGCACAGACATTTTTTTATATTCTAACCTTCTTGAAACATTGTGATTAATGGCCACATATTTATATATTTTTGGTAA
This sequence comes from Andricus grossulariae, assembly GCA_011634705.1. Taxonomy (NCBI): domain Eukaryota; kingdom Metazoa; phylum Arthropoda; class Insecta; order Hymenoptera; family Cynipidae; genus Andricus; species Andricus grossulariae. The sequence goes on from JAABKJ010007545.1 coordinate 277,068,346, forward strand.
AAAATTTTATTCTATAGTCGAGAAAAAAGTTTATTTTTGGTCTTTATATACAGTTGTGATTCTCATAATTTCATAAACTCTTATAACTTGTATAACAGTATGGACAGTATACAGGATAACCGGACAGGATAACAGTATGCTAAAATTAAGAAATGATTAAGTTTAACATTAAGCAGTTTAGAAGCCTGAATTTTAAAATGCTTGGTTTTAGGAGAAGTGTCTAGAAGGCTTGTAATTTTTACGTACATTGCTGAACGTTTAAACTCGAAATCGCTGTGTTTTAAATGTTTTAATTTAATATTTAAAATTCTCAGTGTTCAGAAAACTTCCACTTTCAATGATTCAATTTGCAATTTAGTCTTAAATACTTTGAATAAAAAAAGGTTCAGCTTTAAAAACTTACATTTAGAGTTTTACTGGCTGGTGTCAATTTTTTTAAATCAGGAAATGAGGTCAAATTTGTTCTTCCATTTTAGTGGCTACCTTGCGAATAATACAAAAAATGGATGTAAATTTACCGTTTAATTCAGAAAGAATATTGCCCATCATTTTGAGTACTTATATTTCAGTAAACTAAAAATTTACCAAGTGTAATTAATATAAACTTTTTTATAATGAGGTGAATTTATGTGTTAATTATAGCGAATAATTACAAATTGAGACCTCTTTCTGATAACAAAAAATCTGTTATGACTAATAGAATTTTTTAATTGTTTAGCTTCACTTAATTAATAACAGCCTGACATTTTTACATAATAAAATAATACTTCAATCGCTTTTTTGAAGTTTCACGTTTTTAAAATATTCGTTTGATTTTTTTTAATTTCAATAGATTTTAATACATACAACCATTTATAGAATTTTCACTACAATGAGCAATCCAAGAACTCGTAACAAAAAATAAGAATTTAGCTTCTTTCACTAATTTAAAGTCAACTTTTTTATTTTTATCTTGTATCTCATTTTATTTTTTCAACATAAAATACTATTAGCACATTTTTTATCGTAGCACCACTTTCATGTGGTAAGAATTATTTACAAAATGTTTATTTACTTTCTTTCTTAATATATACTGTTTAAAATTTATATTATTCCAAAAAAGTAAATATCTGTCTTTAAATAATTCTAGCCAGACGAAAGTGCTGCCATCACGTGTCAAATTCCAAGTACCGGATTGGGAACGATTGGAAATGCAAAATGCTCAATCATTGCCAATCGTGTTAGCACTATTAAGAAACGCGATTCGGAACGATTAAGATATTAGTTCTATCGTTTCTTATCGATCTCAATTGATTATTTCTAGGAGAGATGTCATCAAAATTGTAACATTATCATTCTTAACCGAAGATCGATTTTTGGCTTTGCCAAATATTATTGAGTTTAATAATCAAAGCATTTGGCTAATTTTAAATAAAAGATGTTCATTTTACCAGAAATTAGTAAAAATTTGTAATAATAGTAATGTTGAATTTCAAACTTATCTGAATGATATTGATTATCATGGAGAAACTCGGTCATTTTGCGTTTAATGTGTCCTGTTCAGTAAATTGTAGCCGACAATACAGATTGGTTCCAATACTGGTAGGACATTAAAACTAGCCCTAACTATTTTATTATTAAACTCAATTAACAAAGTAACTCTAATAATGTAAGATAAATTCTTAGGAACAAACTTAATATTAAAATTCAGATCACGATGAAAAGAAAATCAAAAGATTGTGGATTCACTCAAGGGAAAGGTGATTGCGTATTTTTTTTATCATTGCATATTATCAACTTCCCTTCATGTAGCTAAGTTCTCGCCAGGCACTGCAGCCGACCCTTGTCAGCAGGTGGGGGGGGGAGGTCTATTTTACGAATAAGGAATAAAATACGAAACATACAATTTTTGTAATTCTGCAATTAGTAGTTTCGAAATGTTGTAAATGGCCCAAATCATCAGAAATTTTAAACTGTCATAGATCAATAAATCGACAGCTCCTATTTAAATAGCAATTATCGCTAGTTGACGCATATTTTAGTTTATGTTTTGGCACTGACTAGTATTACGGAATTTTCCGTAAAACTAATTGGTCAAGTATAGCGCTAGGGCTAGTATTACAGAATTTTCCATAAAGTTAGTGTTGGAGATCATCGGTATTATACACTCCCCAGGAATAGACAAATATAGTCTCAGGAATGTAAGCTATGAGACTTAAGCTTCACGTTTTTGACCTGAACTTTTGACTGAACCTTCAGCTCTCGTCTAAAGGGATGGACTCGTCAGTCTGGTGTCAGCCGTCGGGACGACATCCACAATTCGCCGAGCAATTTACAAAAGTTATTATACCTTTTGCATATCACTTTTTGTTACTGTTTCTAAATATTCATTTCTACTCATTCCATCCATTTTACTCACTAGATTACAGATCTATTATTTGGCTGGTTTCTTGTGTACAGATAAAATAAGTATAATGTTTAAACGGAGACTATTGTTTACTCATTTTTCCCAACAGGTTATGAGCCCATTCTCTAGTGTGTAAAACTAAATTGTTATAAAGAACAGTGAACAAAGTGAAAGAGAAACAGTGCATAAAACTAGCGTTTTCAAATAAAGAACAGTGAACAAATTGAAAGGGAAGCAGTGCATAAAACTAAAGTTTTATAAGGAACAGTGTAAGCTCTGAGAAGAAGTGTGTGGAACAAAGTGTCCTGTGAAAACATATAAGTGTAAATAAAGGCTATAGAAATAGCTGATTTTGTGCGTACGGTAGTGCAAAAGTTAAACGGTGATAACTACTCAATATAGAGTCAGAAAATGGAATTATTGCTCATTAGGGAAGATTTGTCGGGCGTTATAAAGGAGCCTGCTCCAACTCTCGTTGATTCAGGGTGGACCAAAAGAGACGATCGGGCGCGTGCTACTATCGGGCTGCTTATCGAGGATAATCAGTTAGTACACATACATGGCGCTGGAAGCGCGAAAATCGCCTGGACGAAAGTTAAGGAGCACCACCAAAAGGCATCGCTATCAAATGTAATACATTTGTATAAAAGAGTATGTAAGTTGCGTCTGCCTGAAGCTGGTGATATGGAGGAACACGTGTCGGAGTTGCTAACTCTTATCAACTAGCTAACGGCATTAGGTGAAGTGCTGAAGGATAAATTAAAGGCATCGTTACTTCTCAGTAGTTGGCCGGACTCGTACAGTACACTGATAACCACTTTATACAGTCGATGCGAAGATGATTTTTTTTCTGCAAGAAGGATGGCTATTTCAAAAAAGACTGCATAAAGTATAAAGCTTGGAAATCAAAACAGCAGAATAAGGATGAAGCAAATGAAGTTTCCGAATTGTTGAAGCCTTCGAATGATGTCTGTTTTATGGCAAGGGAAAGTAATGAACCATCCAAGACGTTTTTCGGGAAAGCATATTTAGGCCTGAAGTTAAAGCAGGATAGCAAGGATTCTTGACTCGTCGATTTAGGGGCTACGAGCCACATGACCACTTCAAAGGAAATTTTTTCCGAATTTAACCCAAGTGTTAAAGGCCATGTCCTATTAGCAGAGGACAATATTAAAAGTGAAGTGAAAGGCATGGGTTCCGGTGTCATAAAGTGTATTGTTGACGGCCAAACAAGAGAGATTCCGGTACAGAACGTGCTTTATGTGCCATCTATAAGCTTGAACCTTTTATCCGTAAAGAGCCTCACGAAAGATGGGTACAGTTTAAATTTCCAGAATGACAGTTTTAAAGTCATTGAAGACGGGAAAGTGCAGGCTATTGCGCGTTTAAAACAGAACAGCCAGGGATTATACAAAATACAAACATATGTCGACAGGGCCTGTACCGCAATAAACACTAAGGAGCACGGAGAGAATTGCCAGCATATCTGGCACAGGCGTTTCGGACACCGAGATCCTCGTGCAATTAAGGACTTGGCAGAAAAAGAGCCGGCCATCGGAATCGACATCAAGGATTGCGGTATACGAGAGGTATGTGAGTGTTGCATAAAAGGGAAGATGCCAAGGAAACCTTTTCCGAAGGAGGCGTACAACAGGTCAAAAGGAACCTTTGACCTAATTCATACGGATGTCTGCGGACTTATGCAAACCATGACACCTGGTATGAAAAGGTATTTAATTACAATAATAGATGACTACTCCAGGTACACTACAGTCCATTTTATGGAAACAAAAGATGAAGCGGCAACTCATATTTAACAGTTTGTAGAAATGGCAAAAACGCAATTTAATAAGACTCCTAAGTGTGTAAGGTCATATAGAGGAAGGGAGTACGTGAATTAGCATCTGCAAAATTACTTAAAGAATGAAGGAATTGAAATTCAATATACGGCCGCGTACTCACCTCAGCAAAATGGGGTCGCCGAAAGGAAAAACAGATCATTGTTGGAGATGGGAAGATGCATGCTCCTCGATGCACATCTCGGAAAAAGGTATTGGGCGGAAGCGGTTAACACGGCGAATTTTCTACAGAATCGTTTACCAACAAAGACTACAGAAAAAACTCCGTACGAGTTAATGTACTTACAGCAACCAGACGTGAGAGATTTGCACATTTTTTGATGTGATGAGTATGTTCAGATTCCTAAGGAGCAACGTCGGAAGCTGGATGATAAAGCTGAGAAACTCACTTTCGTCGGCTATTCAGAAGAGTCTAAAGATTTTCGACTGATAGATAGAAAGACGGATCGCGTAAAGATTAGCCGAGATGTGATTTTTCTCGATAAGGAACATGAAGAACAATCCTCAACTGATCAAGAAAATCAAGAAAAATATTCTCACACCGAATAAGACTGCAGAAGAAATTCAGGAGAGCAGCATCGAAGAAGATCTATCCAATGCATCAAATGAGTCAATTCATGAGGACATAATTTCAAGCAGCGAGGATTTACAGGACGAATCTCAACTTATGGAGCCAAGAAGATCCGGAAGGCAAAACAGAGGAGTGCCACCCGACAGGTACGTGACAACAAAGCTAGCATCAATAAAAGAGGATGATCCCAGGAATAGAAAGGAAGCACTATTAAGACTCGAAAAGGAAGAGTGGATTAAGGCAATGGATGAAGAGATAAACTCTATTGACAAACGAAACATGGGACATCGTGCCAGCACCAGATGGAAGGCATATTATCACCTGTAAGTGAATCTTCAAGACGAAGCGAAACGAGCAGGGAGTGGTCACCAGGTATAAAGCGAGACTTGTGGCTCGGGGATCAAGCAGTATTTATGACGTAACCAGAGGGATATGAAGCAGCAAATAAAGAAGAGTTGGTCTGTAAATTAAAAAAGGGTTTATATGGATTAAAACAAGCTGCAAAATTATGGAATGAAAAGCTGAACGATGTGCTTGTACATTTAAATTTTATGTAGAGCAGAACAGATACTTGTTTTTATATAAAGGATTCAAAAGAAAATGTGATTTATATTATTGTTCACGTCGATGATTTTTTAATCGTTTCAAAAAGCATTGAAAAAATCAATGAAACGGTCGATTTTTTAAGGAAACAGTTTCATTTGGTGGAATTGGGTATCTTGCAACGGTATATTGTCATTGAAGTAATAAGAAAGGAATCAGGTTTCTATGGTATAAAACAGTCTCAATATATAGAAACTATCTTACATCGATTCGGAATGGAAGATGCAAAAAGTTCGAATGTACCTTTGGATCCAGGATACTTTAAAAACAGAGAGAATCAACCCCCGATGGAACATGGTGAAAAATATCAGCAGTTGATAGGAGCATTATTGTATCTGGCCGTTAATACTAGACCTGATATTTCTGCCAGTGTTACAATATTGAGTCAACATAATAAACAGCCCACATCAGCCGACTGGACAGAGACAAAGCGAGTGGCCCGCTACCTAAAGGGGACTAAGAACTACGAACTGATTCTTGGTCAACGGAAGGTAAAAGAAGGACTAATCGGCTACGCGGATGCAGACTGGGCGGAGAACAGAGAAGACAGAAGATCAAACAGCGGTTACGTATTCCAATATTTGAATGCTACAATCAGCTGGGGATGCCGCAAGCAGAAATGTGTCGCGCTTTCATCAACGGAGGCAGAATATGTTGCATTAGGTGAAGCATGTCAAGAATGCATATGGATACGTCGTCTATTAGAAGATTTTTTGCATGAAGAACAAAGTACCACAGTTAGTTTTGAGGACAATCAAAGTTGCTTAAAGCTAGAAAGCAATAAAAGGTTTAGTCACCGCACCAAACATATAGACACGAAATTTCATTTCGTTAAGGAGTTGAAGGAAGAAGGAATCGTGGATTTTAAATATTGCCCTACGAACCAGATGCTTGCTGATATGCTCGCAAAGCCTTTGAATACAATTAAATTAAAGTACATTGCACAGGAATATGGTTTATCAACACAATAAGGTGCATATTACCGTTGAGGAAGGGTGTTGGAGTTCATCGGTATTATACACCCACCCAGGAATAGACAAATACAGTCTCAGGAATGTAAGCTATGAGACTTAAGCTTCACGTTTTTGACCTAAACTTTTGACTGGACCTTCAGCTCTCGCCTAAAGGGGTGGACTCGTCAGTCTGTTGTCAGCCGTCGGGACGACATCCGCAATTCGCCGAGAAATGTACAAAACTTATTATTTATTTATTTTGACATTCAACGGGCAACGCTCTTTATTGCATATGAAAAAGTAACTAAATATAAAGTAAACTAAATATAAAAGTTATAGTAGTAAAAAAAACAGCGCACGAGCCGGTCAACGTATGGAAATATATACTTTTTTAGTCTCTGAGTAACGCTGTGAGTCTGTTCTTAAACCTAGATGAACATGAGTCGAAGAAATCTACGTCCAGAAAGTGGTTAGCTTCCTTACAATTACGTGTAAGAGTACTATTTCCGCCATAATTTGTTCGATCAAACGGAACTCTAAAGATAGAGGTCGAGCCTCTGAGAGAGAGAGAGAGAGTACGAGCAGAGAACGAGATCTGGGCTAAAATTTGTGGAGAATCAATATGGTTGTTAATTACATTATAGAGAAAACGCAAGTCTGCTGTTAAGAGTCGGGATTGCATTGAAGGTATATTTAAGGTAGTTCGAAGTTCAGTGTAATCGTGGTCAAATCTATTCCTATTTATACCAAGCTGCCAAGCTACAAATCTGAGAAATCTGTTCTGTACTCGTTCAATTCTCATCATATGGGCCGCATAGAAGGGTGACCAGATAATGGAGGCCGTCTTAAGATAAGGTCTGACAAGCGAGAAGTAGAGTGTTTTAAAAACTAGAAGATTATGAAAAGACTTAGAAGTTCTAACAATGAAACCTAAAGATTCAAGTGCTTTATTTACAATCATAGATAAATGATCAAGGAAAGTCAGGGCAAAGTAAAGGATGACACCTAGATCTCTCACAAAGAGAACTCTATCCAACAGTTGTCCTTCGATCTTGTGTACAGATAAAATAAATATAATGGTTGAACGGAGACAATTGTTTACTCATTTTTTCCAACAGTTAGCCTTGATCGAACTGGAAAAGTAGTTCGTCTTACGGAGAATTCCGTAACGGTAGACAGTTCCTTATGTTTTTATATGGGCAGCAATTAACAGATTAATTGCTTTTTGAACAGGAGTAGGCGAAATGTAAATGCTTATAATCTGTAATTTTTTACTTCTTTTTGTGTCTGATGCTCAAGGGGGGATTATAAAAGCATTGAATATTTAAGGGGGAAAAATTCAAAAGCAGATTAACAGTTTTAGTTATCTGCCTTCCGTATCTCAGGTTAATTCTTAATTGCCATGTTTAAATATCGGCCTTTCTGTCTGTCAAGTTCCAAATTTATAGGTTTTTGTCTTTTATTGTGTCTTATTCTAAAAAAGGGAAAGGGGAGAAGAGAATATAGAAACTATATGTAGTTTAGGAAAAATTCCAAAACATATTGCCATTTCTAATTATCTGCCTTCCGTATCTAAGGTCTTCAAATTTATAATTTCTTAGTTGCCGTTCTGTCTTCCCGGTTTCCCAATATCTAATTTGTAATTTTCATATTACGTCTGATGCTCAAGAAAGGAGGGGGGAGGATGCAGAGAATATATAAAAACACCAAATTGTTTAGACAAATTTAAAAACAGATTGCTAATTTCAATGATCTGCCTTCCGTATCGCGGGTTTCCAAATTTATAATTTCTTAATTACCATTTTTTATTTGCCTGACTTTCCGTCTCTCAGATCTCCGACTGTATAACTTTACAATTTTCAATTTTTCTTGTGTCTTATATTTAAGGGCTGGGGGGGGGGGCAGACAATTTTAAAACACTAAAATGTTTAGTTAAAACTCAATAACAGATTGCCATTTTTTTATTTGTCTGCATTTCCGCATCATACGTTCAGATTTATAACTTTATAGTTTGGCTCTTTTAATGGTTCGCATGCTCATTACAAAGTAAGCAATAAATAAAAATCAGTATTCTAAGTGAATAAGTGTAGTGCAATAATGTCGTAGGACTAGAGGTGGATGTTTAAATATGAACTTAATGTTTCAAATTTATGGTTGTTAGGCACTAATTAAAGATAGCACGCATGGAATATAAATGTTTGAAGATTTTTATTATATTTTAGTTATATAGAACAATAATTAATTTAATATACAAAAAAAATTCGACGCACAAAAATCTGTCTCGGGAAAAAAGTGAAATGTACCAAAAAACTTTTCTGGAATAAATCACTGAAGAGGGCCGATATATGGAGCCGAAACGTCTGATGGAAATTTAAATCTTCATTATTCACGATCCCGAAGCCACAAAACAGAAAACTAGTAGTGTTATATTAATAATCTGTCAAACTAGGCGGTAAAAAAAAAATCAACAGACAAAAACACGCAATAACTGAGCGGAAACCGGAGCTTCAGTGTGGTCAATTATTTAAAATTATTTACATAAAAACTGTACTCTCTAAGTTTGCATTAGTAAAATATACCCGACTGTCCGTTAAATTCTACTAATGAATGCAGCTAAAATTCAGACACTGACAAGTAGTAAATATATACTGATTCAATCAGTAATTATTGCTTCACGCATGCGCACTATCCAAACTCGTAATTATAGATTTCTTAAACATTTTTAAATCTAAATGATCCTAGATGATTGAATTGAATCGAAGAAATATTTTATTTACTATTTATTTATATTCTTTATGACAAGTGTAACTTCAACACTATGTGAATAGTGATAATATGGGAAAACAACAGACACGAAAAAGCATCGAACATGTTGCCTAGTTCGATACACTTTGTTTAATGTGGATTTAAATTTTTTTTAATACAAATTTTAATTATATTTAAATGTGTATACTTTGTAGTCTAAAATCAAAAAGTATGCAGTGGAAAATTAACTTTACTTTTTTCAAAGAAAAATTTCGATATTTATTTAAAGTATTATTATTTAGTCTGTAAATTATGAAAATTCCTATTTATTTATCACAGGATACAACGTTTTTTCCGCTATTCTCCTCTTCTCCCCTTCTTTACGTTTTTTACTTAAATGTGAACTGAATTAGTAAAAGCTCAATTCTCTTTAGTTCAAAGGTCTGCGATTATATTTTCAGTTGAGAATTTATCTTTTTTGCTTGAAAATTTGATTATTTTCTTGAAAATTCAACAAGTTTGATAAAAAGTCATCCTTTTTGATTCAAATTTAACTGCTTTATTCGAAATTCAAATATTTTGGTAGAAAATTAAACTATTTCTTTGAAAATTTACTCTTTTGTTGAATACCCATCTTTTTGTGATCAAAATACGACTTTTTAGCTTGAAAATTTAACTCTTTTGTTAAAAAATCGTCTTTTCGGATTAAAATAAAGCTTTTTTAGTTAAAAATGCAACTTTTTGGTTGAAAATTAATCTTTTTTGTTGAAAATTTAACTGTTTTGTTGAAAATTCGTTTTTTCGAATTCAACTTTTTTTTATTTAAAATTAAAATCGTTTTTTTTTCGTTTAAAATATCAACAATTACATTTTTTGTTTAAAATTCATTTTTTTGCTTAAAAATTCTCTTTGGTTAAAAATTTACATTTTTGGCTGAAAATTCAAATGTTTGGTAGAAAATTCGTCTTTTTTTATTCAAAATTGAACAATTTGTGTGTTTTTTTCTTTCTTTGCGGAAAAATCTTTCTATGTTGAAAATTGGTCTTTTTCGTTTGAAAAATCATCTCTTTTCGTAGAGATTTCATCTTTCTTGGTAAAAAATATTTTGTTCTGATTGAGGATTCAACTATTTTTTCTGAAGATTCATGTTTTTTGGACGAGTTCAATCGTTTTTGATTAAAAATTAAAATCTTTTTAAGTAAAAATATCAACTATTACATTTTGTGTTGAGAATTCATCTTTTTCAATTAGCATTTCAAATAGAATTAAGTATAGTACTCACATTAATTTTATTTGAAAGACTATATTTTCGTAAAAATAATCACCTTATCTCGTCTGTTTTTAAATTATTTTGCCTGTGAAGATTGTTGTAAATATACTTGATCAAATTTTTTTGGTTTCTTGTAAGTGTGTGTGTGTGTGGGTTGGCAGGGAGGGAGCCTTTGTTAGAAATTTGAAACATTTTAGGCCATGATACAAAAAATACAGCATTCATAATGATTTTGAGTTTAAGTGAGAGTATTGCAATGTATTTTACTATTTCAATCAATGAAATTTAAAATTAAAACTGATTTATCAGTTGAAGTTCTTAGTACTGAGTTACTTTGTTTGAATTTTTACTAATTCAGATTTATAGAGTAGAGTCAAACATAATTTGGGAATTCGATTGATAACTACACGATAGATATTTCTTTTGCGTGATTTAATTATTTGATGGTAATACCAATTTTTATTCACTCAATTATTTGAAAGCTTCATAAGAAAAAAAAAATATATATATATACATATAATTAAAAAACAAGGTTAAACAACCACCGCAGGGTCCCACTGAGCGCAACTGCTATCTAAAAATGACACTGGCTCCCAGTGGAACCGCGGTAAATCACACTTATGGCCACGTCTCACAACCGTGAGATGGGTGGTCACAAGACACGATGAAATCACAAAAGCAGGACTAGCCACTCAGCACGACCATTTGGAGGGGGGGGGGGGGTCACACCGCCACCGCCATGGGTGCCAACCCATGCTACGCCGCCACTGTCTACACGTACTGAAAAAGCTGGCTATTCATACCAAGTTTTCTTTCAATAACTAAAAACAACGGTTACAAGTGTCAACCACTATTGAATTTAGGTCTATAACTATTTCTGAATGTTCTTGAATTATTTGGAATTTGAAATCCTGGAAATCCACTGAATTGAATTCATATTAGTTTCATCAAATTCTCTTGAATTCCCCTGAATTATTTTAAATTTACTCAACTTTTACTGAAATCAATGGAATATTTTGGATTTTTTAAAATTCGTTTGAATTCATCTAGGATTTACCATGAATTCTTATTGATTTGTCCTGAATTCTTAAAAATTCTTTGGAATTCTCTTGAATTTATTTGAATTTACGCTGCATTCTGTCCACTCTCATTTTACTTAATTCAATGGACATTTTTTGATACAGTGGAATTTTTTGGATCTTTTAAAATTGTTTTGGATTCTTATAATTCTAAACATTCTTATAAATTTCAATGAATTCTTTCGTATTCTCTTTAATTAAAAAGAACAGTAATTACCTTATTAATTATTAGTCATTTTTAGTCACTTTTTCGGTTTAAATTGGTCACTTTTTCACATTTTTTCAAGTTGAATTAGGATATCTATATGTGGACGTCCGCATGAAAAGAGGCCTTATGGTGGGTATGGAGTTTCGTATAGGGGCATATAGCTGGATAAGTCCCCGGCATTTTAAGCCCAAAATGATCCCCTTAAGTTGAAAAAATTGAGTCACTGGGGCATTTTTGAAGTTGGAACTTCGAAAAACCGTTTTTGGAGAAAAATGCATCTAAACTTGGCGAGTGCCATAAGCACACATGTTATATTTTTTCTGCGAACATGAAATATACCTACTATCAGTTACTATCTGGATATAAACATAGTCCCAATTAATTCACTACAGGTCCCAGTATCGTACCCCACTTAAACCCAAAAATAATAATTTCGACCTTAACTTAGAAAAACGCGAATATCTCCTAAACTAGAACTGGCCATAAGGGTCCTTTTCATGCGGACGCCCACATATAAGGTTTAATTTAACACGTTTTTTAAACTTATTTGTCACATAAATGTATTATTTCAATTTATCTGTGTATAGAAATTTTATTTTTAAAGTTCAATGGTAAGAAACATGTAACATTTATTTGCATGATGACACTGAGAAAAATTTAAGATCTATAATGTCAAATTTTATTTAATAAAGCCAGACGTATACAACAATATTTCAATTTATATTTGACATTACCCAAACTTACCACAAACGTATAATTTTTGTTTGTTCTCTCACAAATTTGAGATTTTTTACATCTTGATCCTGTAATTGGCAAATTTGATATTAAAACTCGACACTTAACCCTTTATTTAAAGCATATATTTTTCCTTGCATACGAATTGGTTGAAACTTCATTCACGGAAGGTTTCTGGGACGCCGATTACGAATTTGGAATCAAATTTTTGAAATTCAAAATGGCGTATCCAATATGGCGTTAAAACATTGTAAAAATAAGTTGCGTGGCTTCAAAATGGGTTCTCGGAGGTTTTGTGGGTCGCTGATTACGAATCTGAATTAAAAATTCCAAAATTCAAAATGGCGTATCCAATATAGCAGCAAAAAAATTATAAATTGGTTCCGTGGCTTCAAAATGGACCCTCTGAGGATTTTAATATGACGGACAAAAAATCTAAAAAAATCCCATGGCTTAAAAATTGGTTCTCGTGTTTTTTGTGAGTCGCTTATTACGAATCTGAAGTCAAAATTCCAAAACTCAAAATGGCGAATCCAATATGATGGTCAAAAAATTTAAAAATTGGTCCCCCTACAAACGGGCAGAAGTTCTGACGATTTCTGAACATCCTGACCATTCCTGACGAGTCTGACTATTTTTGAAGATATGCTAATTCACATCCTATCAGGTAGTTCATCGGCTATGACCGCAGGTAGGCCAACCGAAAAGGATTACAAACTTAAAAATGGTTTTGAAATTCAGAATCTACGGGCTTTGATGATTTCAGATATCTAAAAAGTTTTCCTAAAAAATTAAAAATTAGGATACATATAATGCATCTTGTGAAGAGAAATATATACGTCAAAACGGAAATTTCACTTTCTCATAAATTATTACTTTTCCTGACGACTTCTGTCGAGAAACGCAACAAAAGTGATCAGAAATGATCAGAAGCCCTGACGTTCTTTCTGACGATTCCTGACTTTTTTAGTGGACGTGGCTCTAAAATGAGTCCTCAGGCGATTTTTTTGGTAGCTATGGTTTTGGAGTCCAATTTTCAAATATCAAAATCGCGGATCTAATGTGGCGGATAACAAATGTTAAAGTAAGTCCGATAGCTATAGCTTCAAAATGGGTCCTCAGTGTTTTTTTGGGCCACTCACTACGAATCTGAAGTCAAATTCCAAAATTCAAAATGCGGGTGCAATACTTATTTTTTTATTTTTTGTCCGCCATTTTCAATTTTGACTTCAGATTCGTAATCACCCGCCCCAAAAAACCCTAAGAACTCATTTTTAAGTCACGGGACCAAATTAAAAAATATTTTTGTCTGCCATATTGGATCCGTCATTTTAAATTTTAGAAATCTGACTTCAGATTCGTAATCAGCGAACCAAAAAAAAAAAAAACCTGAGGACCCATTTTGAAGCCACGGGACAAATTTTTAAATTTTTTGACCCCCGTACTGAATCCGCCATTTTGTATTTTGACTTCAGATTCGTAATCAGCGATCCAAAAAATCCCATAGACGTTATGTTCAGCTAATTTACTATTGTTGATTAGTCACAATCACATTAAATGTGTAAAGAGGCTTTATTTGTTGACTTTGTTTATTTATAAAATCCATTCCGTTAAGAAACAAAATGTTTTCAAGGTTTCTTAATGTCAAAGAAGTTCTACAATATTTTTAACTTGCTCTTTGTTCTTGAAATTTATTCAAAACTATGTTCAAAATATTTGAAAACGAGGTCAAAAAGATGCCATACATGTATGGCACCATGCCGCAAAGGGTTAAAGAGTTCAATTTTGTACAATAAGAGTTGAAAATAGTGTAAATAGATTATTTAAAAAGTTCAACAACGAAAATTACATTTAAAAAATACTTCAAATTTAGTGCTGTTGAATAAGGAAAATTAGCTTTAAGTTAGTCTTACCAAATTTTCAAACCTCACAATAACAATTGTTGAACAATTTTCGAAATCGTATTTTAGGAATTTTATGACACTGAAAAATATACCCGGGACCAATGCGAAATTTACAGGGTGCTTCGATGAAGGACTGATTCAAATACTTTGTAAATCTCATATTTTTCCCTTTATCTTCACAAAAAATATTCATCTCGGAAAATATAAAAAAGAAAATAATTTTGCAAGGATTAACAATAAGTAAATTCCACTACATTATGTTTTTGTTTTTTAATCAATACAGTTTAACAGTTACTTATATTAGAACATATACAATATAAGACATATTTATATATACGAACATCGCTAAGTACAAGGGCCCAAAGGAAATATCATTAAACTGCGTTCCAAAATACAAAAACGGAATGTACAAAATAAATTAAACATGCATATAAGTCAGCCAAACATAATTGTACCTGTTAAATTCAGTAAAAACTGCACCACAAAACCAATCACCGAGTTTCAAATTTCGCTTAAAAGTCGCTCGCCTGTGATTGTTATTAACAAAAATACATGAATATGATGCTGGATATTAATATTTACATACAGAGAAGTGTGTAAAGTGATTGCCAGTTAAAAATATTGAACAAATATCGATGAATTGAACATGAAATTTTCCTTTTAATTTCATTCAACCCTTTCAGCAAAAATTCTTTATCTACACACATACATAACTTTGTTCATGAACTTACGTTTCAGTCACGTGATGTAAAAACAATCTTGAATCAAAAAATATTTTGACTACAACATTTGAACACTTGAAAGTATTTCTCCCTCGATTCTACAAATAAGCTTGTGTACTATTTGCTCACAAGTACACAAGTATTGGCACTTAACATTACATCCTACTTCGACACATTATCAAATATATTGCATACATACGCAAACACGTCCTTACACTCGAATATTCGTTACTGTGCTGCAAGGATTTTGATAATTGCAACGAAAACAAATAGTCATAACAACAACAAATAAAAAATACAGAAGACAAATGAATTCCTTACTAAAAAATTGATTCCGAATAAAATTATTTAAAGTCGATACATCCATGTTAAAAGAACCTCTCTCGGAGTGAACGCCTAAAACGACCACTCGCGACAATCACGAATTTTTATTGTTAATAACAATCTTGTCAACCAATTTTTATCATCTTACACATTTATAAAAGAAAAATTTAGCTTTTAAACTTTTCCAAATTATTTTGAATTATTATAACATCCCTGAATTCCTCCAAATTCTCAGAATTATATACATTCCTTGACTTCAAGAAATTCAGAAGAATTGAAGGAATTAAGAGAATAAATGTAGATAATTCAAGGAATTCAGAGAATTCAGGGAAATCAAGGATTTCAGATAATTCGAAGAGATGTTCTTTTAACAGGGAGATATCTACTTAAAGTGTACAGAATGAATTACGTCGGAAGAATTACATTAACAGAAAAGTGGAACATATTATTCGCATATAAGAAATTAATATGGCAATTATCCAAAAGGATTTCAGGTTAGTAGAGCTAAACGTTCTAAGGCTCAAGTCGGGATTTTATTTGAAATGCTCTCTTGCATTCAATGCATTCATACACGAACGTCAACGAAATTAGCATTAGCATTAGCAATATCAATAACAATAACGAATAGCCACGGAAGGAAGAAAATAATATGCGTCAGGCAATAATTTATGGCTGTAAGCATGGTTTCTGTTTCTCCAAACTCGCGACGAATACACTTTCAGCTTTCACAAATATTTATACATATACATACGTACAACATTCTAAAAATCTAAATCTAACAGACATTTTATCCATGCTCTCAAGATTACTTACAATTTGGCAACGATTGACAGTGGAGGCGATTTCTTGACGTTTCCTCCATATTTACACACGTCGATTTCCACTTTCCGATATTATTATTTCAGTACACTATGGACAAGTTGCAATTTTTTGTTTAATAATAGCACGAAGCTTTTTTCAGAATCGTAAGATGTGATTTGAAATTTGTTATTTGATATGACAGATTTCGATTTTTTACAGAAAAGTTTTTCATTTACTTTTGAAAATAAAAGTAGATAAGTTACATGTAGTTTTGAGCTTTTACAGTATCAGTACCACTTCCTCGAAAATCAATGCCTTTGGGATGCTGAAATCATCTGAGGATAACATTATCAAATGTGAGGTCTCTACTGTCACGTTGGCCATTCGATTTTTTGAACGGATTCCAAGGAAGTCTTTTGGCTACGTGGGCTGTTGTAACTGATCCTGCAGGACTTGGTTGACCGGAAGAAACTCCCGAGGAACTACTTGCTGACACACTTCCTTTGTCGTGATGGCTCGTCTTTACTGGTTTCTTAAAAAAAAATTATTATAACATAGGGCTCAGACTCATTTCAGAGATAAAAAAAAGTGTCAATAGTGGCATGAAATTTTTTAAATAATACATTTGTATATTACTTATATGTATATTACATGACATTTCAAGAAATTAATTTCTTTAAGAAGAAAGAGTAAAAGTTTCAGATAAAGAACAGGCAACTTGTAATATTTTTGCTTTTTATAAAATCCGTATGGAAAAGATCCGTATAGAAAAAGGCCGTGTTTACGTTCACTGAAATTTGGTATGAAAATACATAAAATAATAAACAATATATAGTAACTTAAATTTTCTCTTTTCTAGCATAAAATCCAATGAATTAAAAAAATCCTTCTTTTCTGAACTCGAATCTTTTCTTTTTAAATTCTTTTTAATTGGCAAGTATTTTTGGTTTGAACTATTTTCAAAACAAAAAGTTCTAAATGTGCAATTCTGACTATTAATAAAGGAGGAATACTTTTTTTTATTATTATTTATTCTTGAAACCATTCACATTGGTTAGCGAAGCCAGGAAGTATCGCTTCTATCCTTTGGTATACTACCCCACGGATACCCTACAGTTAAAAGAAACCATACAGAAGTCGCTAGTGACCCTGGTAGTTGATGCAACTATAAGCCTTCAATTGAAAAATATAAATTTGATATAGATGATTTTTTTAACGAGATTAGATTTAAAATATATCGATAATAATTAGGGCTTTCACTCGGAAAGACACAAATTTGAATCAGTACGATTGAAATATGTATTTTTTCATTTTTTTAATAATTTAATTTGAAATTATTTTATTTCGAGGAAAATAGTGGCATTAGTGGAATTTTATTCAAATTAGTCATATCACTCTTAAAAAAATGTCAAATAGTGTCAACAGTGATGTAAATCCAAACCCTGAAACATTTCACTTTATTGATTTGAAATTAAATTATGATTAGTAAATTTGAAGCTTTTTTATTGAAGATTTGCTCACTGATAAAATCTTTTTTGAGTTGGAGTATTTTCTTACCAAAAGTGTGAAAAATGTAAAAGATAAGAATAAAAAGAATGAACCGAAAGAAGGAAAATAGGAGAGAATTATAAGAATACTTTGGCAAACTGTTTTTCAAATATCAAGGTACGATTTAAGCTCAAAATTATATAAGCAATGTTTACCTTTAAATAATTTCTATCCATGGGCGTTACCAACTTCAAACTGATGGAGTCCCCGCACTGTTTGATGAGCCGCACAACCTGATCGTGAGAAGCCCATTTAACATCTTTATCGCCGATACTAACGATGAAGTCACCTTCTTTCATTCCTCCCAACTGTAACATTGATTCAAATTCATGAATTTGATAATAGCTTTTAAAACTATTGAATATACAACTATTGAAGTATGTTTTGAAAATAGGGACCTATGTTTACCAAATATTGGATTTTTATGGGAATAAAATATTGCGAAAAAAGAATAATCAAACAACATTAAACTAAATTAAAAACTTGTCTTTGTTTTAATTTTTAAAAGCTTTAGTTAGTTAAAATTGATTTATTAACAAAATTTCAAACCTATGAACTTTTATTTTTCATATTAAACAGTTTTTCAAGTGAACCCTTTTAGATTTTAAGAATTTTTTTCAGTGAAGTTTAGCTTTCTAATTTTAATTCTTTCTTCAATTTCAATTATTTCACATTTTTTAATTTAAGTTCAACTATAAATTTTTTGCGATTATTTTAAGTTATTTTAAAATCCAAGGCTTTATTCTTTGTAAAACTTTAAAATAATCAAATACTTCTCCAATAAGAGGATTTTCTAAGCTTTTTGAATTTCAAATACTTCAAAATTGAAGGATTTTACTCGATGAAATTCTTTTCAAGAAAATGAAGCTTCTATATTGGTATTATTTATCGACTTTGAAACTTATAAAAATAAAATTGTTATATTCGATAAAATTAAAATTACTTTTTTATTTTCAATTCCAGTTCAAAACTTGGATATTATTGAATTTCAAAACTTTTCAATATTTAAAATGTTGTTTTTGAACCTTCCTTGAGATCTTACAATTTTAATTCTCTTAAAATTCGAAAGTTTCGTCAATTGAAATTACAATAGTTAATTATTATTGAAGTTGTTAAGAAATAAGACTTTAGATATTTTCAAATTAGACTAGTTTTTCACAAGTTGGAATAGTTTTTAACCTCTAATCTTCCGAAAATTAAGTTGTCTTCAATTTTGAGAAACTTACAATCCAGTTCCTTTCAAACTCCATCTCTTTTAATGTTTGTAATAGTTGTTTAAAATCTCTAAGTTTGCAATTTTTGTTATTTTCAAAGTACATAGAAATCGTTGAAGCTTCATTTTTTCGAATTCCAACTGCTATAAATTTCAATTCTGTTAACTTAAAAAATATAGTCTTCTTATTTCGAATGCATTCAAATTATTACGCCAGAGAATGAAATCAAGGAAAATATGAGACAAGTTTAATTACAGAATTTCGAAAATTTGAAATTCTTCGATTTCTCCCGACAGAGGATTTTTTGAAGGACGAAAAAAAATGCCCCTCGCTCCACTCGTTCTTCATAAAAATCATTTGCCTGAACAAAAATATTGTGCATTAATACAATGAAAAGAATAGAATAGGAGAAATAAGCTCTCGCATTCAAACTGTTGGGTTTTGCTTTTACATTTAAAAATATTAAAATTAATCAAATATAAAGTATTGAAGTATTGAAAGTATTGAAAAACTTCACGAATTTCAGTTTACAAAAATATAATAATTGGAATGTTTCAAGTTAGTCGTTTAAATTCAAATACCTAATTAAGATATTTACAAAGCTGTGGGATAAATATATAAAATTAGTAAACTTTAAAACTATTTCATGTTCATCATTAGTAATAATTTTTAGAAAATAATGAAGTTCGAAACTCTTCCCTTAAACTATTGAGTTTGATACACTTGAACTGAATGCTTCGACATTTGAACATTTTTAAATTGGATATATGAAAGAATTGAACTAGAAACAAAATAGATTTATTATTGAAAATTAAAATTAAGAACTTATAAAGCTTACATCTGCAAGTGAATTGTGGTCAACAGCAGCTATAATAACAGGAGCATCGCCTCGCACACTAAAGCCAAATCCTTCGCCTCCTGGTCCTCTTTGAAGTTGAATCAGTCTTGGCGCAGTCCAGTGCCTTTTTGCGGAAAAAATTGCCACTGGACCCAAGGATCTAAAAAGGTCGTCCACGCCATGCTGACCGAAATCTGGGTGTGTGAGACTCAGTTGAAATTTTGTTGAGGCTGAAAAAAGTACATTTCAATAACTGATCAAAGCTCGTACAGATACAGAGCCGCATTTAGGTTTTAGACCGACCAAGGCTAAATTATAATTTGCCTTTTTCGATTGCCCTAGACTATGGCCTTTTCAGCCTCTGATGTACAGAGAAAAACTAGAGAAATTTTTTTTCTATATTTTAATTGATAATTACCAATTATATGCGGAGGATCTAGCAATTCCCGGTATTCATCCTCGTCTCCGGCCCGATTGTAATCCTCAAGGGTGGAATCTTGAGCTTTCTTTAATACCTTCGCCAAAGTTTGTTTTCCTTTGAGTTCTCTGCACATTCTCTGTAATCTTTGACTCTCTTCATGCAGTACCAATGCTTCTCTCAGATGCGCTCGTCCTTTAAATTCAAAAATTAATTTTACATTTCTTGTTCTATTTCATTAAAAACTACGAGTATTGCCAATGCAAATTACAGAATGGTTATAAGAAGGTAATTTAAAAATATTTAATTTCGGAACTTGAAGTTTGGATTTCTTTTTAAAGTATGAAAAGTAAAACTATTTTTGTTCAGGAAGAAGCGGGCTTTGGAATTTTTGTGAGTTTAGATCATACCTAAAGATTTCCGGTCGTTATCATCTTTCGGAACGGTGACGTCAATTTGAGTTTTTCCGTCACTTTCCTGGATGCGTTCCAGAATGAGTTTCACTTCTGTGCGAAACTCAGATAATGGAATATCCAGGAGAGCCACAGCACAGTGTTTGTGTGCCAGAGCCAAATGATGTTCACGTTTTACCAGAATTAAAGAGACCCACGACTCCGGGACGTAATCTCGAACGGGTTCTCTTGTTATCAATCCATGAACATCACTATAAACAGTCGAAACCTGAAACGAAAATAAAACAAACAAAAAATCAGTTGATAAATAATTATATGTAGGGGAGAAGCGGGTAAAGCGGCGCGGCGGGAAATGCGGCGCGGTGGATTTGTTAAAAATCGACCTATTATTAACGAGTGAGGTTTGGTTTAGTATATGCAATTATGAATGCGATATCAAATAGTAATAAAATTAGGCTCTTTAAGATAATTGTTCAATTTTTAAGTTGAAAAGTTTGTTTTGGGTTTTTCTCACCTATTATGACAGCTCCGAAAAAATCGATGACGCTTACACTATTTTGGTCCAAATGTATTAAAACTTTGTTAAAATTGATCTTCTGACTATTCCAAAGGATGTCATGTGTAACAAATACGTAAAGTTAATTAATGTTTGCAAATAAAAGTCTTATTTTAATACTTTACACAAGCGTGTAATGTGACGCGGACAGCCTTTTTAATGGTAAAATGTTGGAATGTTGAATATTGTATGTTCACAGCTTTGGATGGTAATCACTCCTAAAATAGAACCTCAAATTTATTTTTTCAAACTGCAAATAAATATAGAAATCTGACTTTACTGAAATTGTGCGTTCCATTGTAAGAACATTATTTTTGATTTGCACGCAGATAAAACTAATGTTGCGCGCCGCATTACCCGACTGTTAGGGTAAGTTGACGCACGTGGACTTTTTTGGAAGTCTTAATAATTAGGTATTTTAATTGATAGAGATTCAATTTCAATTTTTCCGTTGAAATTTAATGATATTCTTTCACAGTAGAAGCACTGAAAGTCAAACGATTTTTCATTTGATTAATTTGAAACTTCTGGATAAGCTATAAAAATATATAGAGTAATAAAACTATTTAACTTCTGGGTATAATAACTATTATTTCAGGCTAAAATTTCACTTATTTCTTCCTTTGGTATTAAGTGTCAAAAGCAGATTTTTCATTCAATTAGAAAGGTCGATTTACGTATGTATGTATTTATAATATTTTGTACTTCAACAATTCTTTATTTTTAAAAGAATTTCATGGTCTCAATAGTTTAGTAAGTTACCAAATTTTTAAGTTCTTTTGACACACATTTTAAGATATTTTTAGATTAGATACTTTGCATTCTACATCCTTTCAAAGTAGAATTCTTATTTTAAATGCATTTAATCAATGACACTTTTTTATTCTTTCCACGTTATAACTTTTCACTTTTTTACATATCGAAATTTCCCTGTCCTCGTAATTACAAAATATTAACTCTCGAGGCTAATCAGTTTCCAATCGAATTTTAGTTTTGAAATTAATCTGAAAATAAAAGCGCCCATTTTTCAAAAATACCACAATTTTAAAGCTTTCAGAAACAGTAAAATAAAAAATTGTCCATTAAAAAAAGCTTGCCTCATTCTAAGTTTTTCTAAACAAAGTAATTCTATTCCATTTAAAAACAACCCATTATTAGGTATTTTCACTTTAACCGCCAGTTAACTTCACTTCGTTGAATGCTGAGAGGAAAACAATGGACCAAATGCATGGGACAAAACTTCATTTCTGTAATATCTTCGGAATGAATAAAAATTATTATCATTTTATTATTTCATTGAATAGTTCTTAAAAAATCAAAACTATTTTTTGAGTACACTTATATACAAAAAATTAGTATTTGCGAAGATATTAGCAAAATTGGACAAAAATGGACCGAACGCCATGCATTTGGTCCATTGTTTTCCCATCAATTTTCGACGAAGTGAAGTTAGCTAGTTGTTGAAGTGAAAATACCTAATTTTACGTTTTGAAAAAATTCTTAAACAAAAGAGTTCAAACTTGAGAGTTCCAAAATCCAAAATTTTAATTATTAAATTAAAATTCGTAATTGATTGAAATTTCATTTAATTGAAAATCATGTTCTTAGTTTGGTGGCGTCTACTGTCCGTCAAAAAAGTTTAGGCAGCTCGATTTCTGTGCAGATTTTCATGAAAATCTTAGCAAAAAAAAAAATTATAAAAATATGAGACAACATGCATGTTGCAGGTGAAGGTTTTGCCAATACTGATACAAAAATTTTCAGATGATTAGCGATTATTTCCGGACGAGTTAAACGTGAAAAAGCATAATAATCCTATGATCATTTCAGAATACTCAACTTTGATTGGGTGTAAGTCACTGAAAAAAAAAAGAAAAATCTGACAAAAATATATGTGTTTCGTTGATTCTTTCTGTGTCCAGTGGTGTTATTTAGAGTTAGAAATAATTATTCGTTAATAAGTTATTGTAAAAAAAGTGGGGAGGTGTTTACTCCGGAACTAAGGAACGTACAGAGATGATTCTTGAAGCAAATTACACATTTTTGGTTTCTGACAATGTTGTGCGTATTATCGACGAGCAAAAAGTTGCACTTCAATGTCTAAAAAATGATTTTCTTCTTGGAAAAATACAAAAGGCTTAACGATAATCGAGACTACCGCACACTCAGCGTGGGACATTTCAGGCGCTACTGCTACACGTGCAACACGACCTTCTCTCACACTCACACAGTTACACAGCCTCTAAGCCCTGATGCTCCGAACGTAAACAGTTCCTGTTTTGTCACGCCTTCGTGAACCCCGCACACCCTGCGCAGCTCCTGACAAGCCTACCCGTGGCGTCAAGTCTCGGAATCGGTAAATCCGGGAACGTTGAATCCGGGTTCTACTGTATTTCGTTCCACATTTCTTTACTTTTGTGTTACTTTTTTCAATGTTTAACTACTTGTTTCCTACTTTTTTCAGTAAAATGGTGCACAAAATTGATCGTACTAACAAAATTGAATTTTTTTAAAAATAAAAATTAAAAATTAAATGAATGCTGGAAGTACTTTTCATTGTAAAATCCAACATCCTAAATTATTATGATGGAATTAGAATTATGTGGATAAGTAGTGTATTAGGATCCTGAAAACGTATAATTAATTTGGTGTGTATTAATGAACGCCAACTTGCGCGTTAGCAAAATTTGATTAAAAAATTCTTATTTTCATAGTTTATATATTTTCGTGTATCCGCATTGTTTTAAATATTTTTAGAGGTCTTAAACGTCTCACCAAATTTTTACAGCTTTTTAATTGATGTTCTCTAGGCGATAAATTCGGCTGCTCCATGCAATATGGAATTAAGTTCAGGTAAGTCCGTCTAAAGAAACAAGTTAAAGGGTTTTCCGTATAAAAAATGTTGGCGGTAATGAAGTAAACAAAATGAGGCCGCTCTACAGCTGGTAATAAAATTTTATGGGATTCTCGGCTATATTTACTATCCTATAAAATATTTAAATATTTTCTTACTTGTTTCAGAACGTTCTGCTCGTTTATTTTCTTGCCAAAGGATCGAACTGTCAAAAAAAAAACTTGATTCGATGTACAGAGCAACACCAACGTGATTTTTTATACGGACTTACCTGAGCTTGATTTCATGTTGCAGGGTGTAGTCAAATGATCCTTAATGGACCCCTATTTTAAAAAAACATTTTAAAAATCTACAGAAATGACGAAAGAATGTTATCAGCTATTTGAGGCTTTTCTACTGGTAAAAATGCGTTAGAAAAAAAATTGGTAAATCTGGGAAATCATAAATAATATAATCCGTTTTTCTAAATTTTATTGTATTTGCATTTATAATTTCCCAGGCTTATCAAATTAAAAAATAATAATAATTTTTATCAGTAGAAAAGACTCAAGCACCTGATAAATTTCCTTCATCATTCATGTAGATTTTAAAGTTGTATTTTTGAAAACAGCGGTCCATTAAACATAAGTTATCACCTAGATAACGTTATTTCGTATGTTGTAAAAATTTGGAGAGATTTAGAGAGAACCTCTAAAAAGATTAAAAAATTGACATGCATGAAAATATAAAAACTGTGGAAATAAGAATTCTTCAAATCACAGTTTGCTAACGCGCAAGTTGAAGAAGTCCATGAATCTACACCAAATTAATTATACTTTTTCCGGGCCCTAATTAGGGTGATTAAAAAAGCGTAAACATAAAAAAAATATGGTGCACCTTGATATTTTGTTTCTAAATCACGCAAAAACATTAATGTATACATATACATACGGTGTCGTAATGAGGTTGAAAATTGTTATTTTGAAAATTTAAAAAATTTTCCTTTGTACGAAAGTTATGATAATTTTTTTTATGTATAGTTTTTGGCATTAACTCATAATAAAAAATTAAAGAAATGTAACTTTTGTTTCAATCAGATTTTTTTTAAATGAGCCAAAAATTAATTTTTTTAAGAATTGGTTAATTTGTATTAGAATTTTAAAAAATTAGTATTTTGCATGAAATGCCATTAGTTCCTACTGAAGAAGCTAAGCTATAATTTCCTTTCACCTCCAAAAATTTATTTTTAGACTTTAGAGCTGTTAAAGACAGTCACAAACCACTAAATTCACAAATTTTGAACAAATGTAAATGTAACATCTAAGAAATTTTGTTTCGAGATTGGACGAGGTTAACAAAGTTTTCTTTTTAAATTATCTCGGTATTTATTATTTCTTAACATTTTTCAACTTTTATTTAAAGTATAAATTATTATAAGTAGGTATTCAAAATAGGTTTAGGAAAAAAATACAATACATTTTAAAAAGTCAAATAATTCCTATTCCCAAAAAAATTCTCTTAAGCTATTTAAAGTTATTAAATTAAAAAGTTAAAAATTTGAAGATAAGACTTATGTATCTTACGATAAAAGTGTTTTTAGAGATAAAAAATGTATCTTTAATTTCAGATCATGAAACTAATTGTTTTTTAGTACCCAGGTTAACGATACAATCTTACAGAAGTATTCAAATATTTATGTCTATTTATTTTAATGAATTTTATTTTCCTGTCAACAACATTTAATAGAATTAACTATAAAGTATTATTTGCTTAATACAAAGATAATATTAAATACTATTTTAAAGAAGATTAAAAATGATGAAAATAGAAATCCAAAATCCGATTTCAGCGCTATCGCGGACGAATTTCCGAATAAAAAAAATAACATTATGCGCGCAGATTTCGTCGGCTCTTTGAGCCGATGCTTCAAATAATAAATTTCTAAATATTGATTTTAGAAAAAAGTGCCACAAACTGAATACGAGTGTTTCCGTAAATTTGAAGAGAAAAATTTGATTTTGTGTATTTTACATATTGTTGGTCACATGCTGAGATTATTGTGGATTTTAAACCCTCTCAAATTATAGAGGAAAGCAAGTGCACTGTAATACTTTTTAACCCTAATACACTACTTTTCCACATAGTTCCAATTTCGATTTCCATCATTTTGTTTTTTCGACCCACCCCAATATACATTCACAAAATCTTCCAGTGCATAAAGTTAAGAAAAAAACTGTTTTAGTTGAAGATATTATTCAATATCTAGTTCAATATTGCTATGTTATCATTGTTCCTATGTTTCTCCTTAGATGCGGTCTTGAGCGCAATTATTTACATACAGAAAAGCATGAAAAAAATGTCCCATTAAGTACGTTCTTTTTATAGTTTATTGTATTTTTTCCACTGCATTTTTAATTTAAAAAGTGATTTTTGATTGATTTAAAAACAAGTGCGGATCCGGGGGGTCTGCCCTATCCCAGATTTAAGACTCCAAATCTAAAATTTGAAGATTTGTATATGAGGTACATAAAGTACTTAAGGCCTCTTAATTTCCTCGAAACATTTGAGCCCCCTAATTATCAGATCTTATTTTTATTTTTTTCTGAAATTTTAAGCCACGTACCCTCCTTTTTTAGGGTCCGTAAATCCTCTCCTCCTTACACACACACACAACCCTCCATTAAACGTAATTCTTGCTGACTCAATTTTTTTTCGAGAATTTATTCAGGAGACATCCAAAAATAACGTAAGAAGATTTGGGGGAGGAGGGTTTGGTCAAATCTAACTGTTTCTTATGAATTGACAAAGTATAGTTTAACTTTAAAACAAGTAGTTGCGAATTTTCAACCAAAGAAGATGAACTCACAACAAAAAGTATAATAGTTGATATATTACATTTTCATCCAAAAAGATCAACTTTCAACCAAGAAAATTAATTTTCTACTAAAAAAGACGAATTCTCCAAAAAATACATAAATTTTTAGTCAAATAGTTGAATTTTTAACCTGAAATATAAATTTTCAACAAAAACTTTAATTTTTAATCAAATAATATTTGTATTTCAAGTTGAAAAATTAGTCTTTAACCAAAACAAAAATGTCAACAAACTACATAAGTTTCTAACCAAAAACTTGAATTTTTACCAAAAAATACGATTTTTCAACAAATTACATACGTTTTTAACCAAATAGTTGAACTTCTAAACTAAAAAAATCTATTTTTAACCCAAAATGGAATAGTCAAATTTCCACTTGAAAAAATTAATTTTAAATTAAAAAAACGAATCTTCTACAAAACAGTTAAATTTTTATCACATAGTTGAATTTTCTACCTGATTGTTGACTTTCCAAGACAAAAGGACGAATTTAATATATGAAATAGTTGATTTTTCAACCCGAAAAAAATAAAATTTTAACAAAAAAGCTCATTTCCAACCAAATAGTTAAATGTTCAGTTAAAAACTTGGTTTTTACCCCAAAAAAGGAAGCCTCAACCAAGTAGTCCAATTCTCAACCAAAGAGATGCATTTTCTACTAAAATTATGAATCTTCCTCCAAAATAATGAATTTTTAAGAAAGTAGTTGTAAATGCAAGGAAGGAATTGAATTGTAAACCTAAAAAAATGAATTTTCAATAAAAAATATAATAGTTAATATCTAAAGCAAAAAAATTTAATTTGCAGTAAAACACAATATAATTTAACCAAACAAGACGAAGTTCTAGCAAAATAGTTGGCTTTTCAATACAAACAGATTAATTTTCAACCAAAAAGTTGCATTTTTAAACAGAAAATTTGATTTTGTACCAAAAAAGACGAATTTTTGACAAAATGCATACATTTTTAACCAAGTAGTTGAATTTTTAGTGGAAAAAAGATCACTTTTCAATCGAAAATGGAATAGGTTAATTTTCAATTTAGAAATGCGAATTTTTGTAAAGCTATTGAAATCTCTACGTAATAGTTGAATTTTCTATCAACTTGTTAAATTTTCAAGCCAAAAATATGAATTTTTTACAAAACAGTTGAATTTTCAACAAAAAGGTTAATTTTCAAGCAAACAATTGAATTTTCAACTAAAATTATGAATCTTCAATACAAAAAAATGAATTTTCAATAAAGTAGTTCAACTTTCAAGCAAAAAAACACCCAAAAGACAACGCAATTTATGCACGGCCACAAATATGCATGTGGTTTCAGGTTTTTTATGAATATGAACACTATAATTCAAAAACATAAATAAATTGGAATTTATCGCGATATTATATTCAATTTGAAAGTTTTTTTTTTGTATTGTTGGGAGAGCACCTTCCACACCGCCTTTCACAAAACATTCGTCGGAGAAAATTCACAATCGCCCCCTAAGAAAAATTTTCTGGATCCGCCCTTGTTTAAAATGGCTACTTTCTTAATACTTTTTTTTGTTCTTCAGGATACTTTGAAGTCTGCGCTTGTTTTTCAAGTGTCCTCATATTCCTGGACGATACTGTAATTTTGTAATCTGCATTGTAGGTACGTTTCCATCCGAGTGGAGATGCGGTAGCGACAGGTTCAGATGATGCAACCTGTCGTCTCTTCGACCTTCGAGCAGACAAGGAAGTAGCAGTTTATGCGAAAGAGAGCATAATTTTCGGGGCAAATGCGGTCGATTTAAGTGTGAGTGGTCGCCTCCTCTTTGCTGGTTATAATGATTACACGGTCAACGTCTGGGACACCCTGAAATGCCAGAGAGTTGCTCTTTTGTACGGCCATGAAAATCGAGTATCTTGTCTCCGGGTTTCTCCAGATGGAACTGCTCTCTCGACTGGAAGTTGGGACACAACTTTACGAGTCTGGTCTTAAGCTCATCTCACCAAAACACCACCTTTTTATCCGCTGTTCTCTATGCATAATATTATTTCTACAATGCACAAAGCGGAAATATTAACACACAGTATTTAAAAGAAATTGTACCAAATACGAGATTTAAAGAAGCCATTGATAATTATTATTGTTATTAGTCAAATAAACGTAGCTGGGTTGTAGAGACGGAGTACTGATTGCAGTTAGCTTGTCCGATTTGTCGTTTTAGAATTGAGGAAATTGTGTTAGGCTGACCCTAAGTGATAGGCCAGAGAAATTATCCCTGTTGACGTTAGGAAAAGTGAAAATAAAGATTTAGTCAACACTGTATTCGTCGTCTTTTCATTATTTTTAATTTTCATCCAATTTTTAATTTATTTTACATATAAAATATAGAATTATTTATTTTAGCTTTAAAACTAATTTTACGTCGAAAAACTAACTTCTTATACTATTCAGAAACTTGTTTTTTAATTTACGATTAAGTGCCTTTGTTTTGGAATTATTAACTTCCTTTCAAGTTTGTGCTTCTGTTCAACGTGCTTGTGAAGTTTGTGAATATGGTATCACCTTCTGCAACGAAACGGGAAGACCACAAGAGTGGGAGTTGGTACAGAGGCGGAGGGAGAAATAGAGAGGGTGATGGAGAGAGAGAGAGAGAGAGAGAGAGAGATGAGCTGCACGACGTAGAAACACTAAGTTCATGCATGATTTCTTTGATTTTAATCTTATTGTTTTTTTTGTTTTTTTGGGGGGGGGGGGACCTCATTTTTATTAAATATCTGGCACTGAGGAGGACCCCTATACATATTTGAAACGTTTGCCAATTTAACTTTTATGAAATGCACGTTTTTAATTAAATATATTCATAAGCCTCTAATGCCAATACAAAAATTCTTCATAACAATTTAAGAAATGAGTTTTTTTCTGATGAGAGGCATCGAAGCACAGAAAACAAGGTGTTTGGAACATTTTTGTTTTACCGATCTGATTTTAGTGTTTGACTATAATGTCTTTTCATGTAACGCTGCATTTTTATCAACGGCTACATTCTTTTGGACAAGAAGACAACCGCTTAAAATATTTTAAAATCGTAAAATACCTCATGCTTCCAGATAGGATAGACATTTTTTACATTCAAAAACTGAAAGAACTTATTTATGTTAAAAATTTTCATTATTTCCAAATGTATCAATTTAATTTCTTTTTCACTTTTTTATTAAAATTAAAAAAGTATGTTTACGAAGATTAAATAGTACTTTCAGATCCAAAAAATGGCATCAAGAAAAAAATAAAATAAATGATCTATTTAAAAAGCGTTTTCCAAACCAAGAAAGATTTTTGATCTTTTCATCAATGCTCACCTAAGAAATATGCGAAGAGATAATTTATTTTATTTGTAAATAAATGGACAAACACGCAAAGTGAAACAACTAGTTCGTTTCAGCCATCTTCATAAAATGATAATTTGAATAAGACACTTTTTCGTTTTTTTCTGCTTCTTTGCAGTAAAAAAAATAGTGCACAAAAATTCCCTGCAACTCTTTCCCTCACACAACAAATTTTTAAAAAATCTCATAATTTAGATTTTATATGGATCGAATCCATTTCAAATCAGGCAGTTTTTTAGAGAAAATTAGATACGTATACTTCCAATTTGAGAAAAAAAAATTTCCACGAAGTTACGGATAATATCCGTAACTTCGTGAAGAATATTATTATCAAATATTATTTGAATTTTGACGTCTATTTTTCGAAAATCACAATTTTTTCTGTAAAATTCGATAGTTTTTGACCCAATTCAGATGTCAATTTTGTCGGGTTCTCGTGAGGTTTTATATATATATTTTTTAATTTAGCCTTCTATAAGGACTACATTCTGTACGTTTTATGCGGGCTAACTAATTTTTGTGGTCAGAATTTTGTTTCTTATATCAAATTATCTGATTTTTCTCGCAAACAACGAAAGATACATACAAACAAATTTAAAAAGAAAAGTTTGCACATCTAAAAAAGTTCTAAACAAAATGCCTCTTGCACTTTTGTGCTATCTTGCAACGTTTACAAGACAAATTCGAAAATTATGTTTTCAGAAAAAAAATTCTCCTGGCTTAAAAAATGGTTTAGCCCCGCATAAAGCTTAAGCAATAATGATATATATTTAGCAGAAATAATTGTTTAAACAATTTTTTATTAAAGTCAAATATTCATTTTACAAGAAAGCATGCGAAGCCGTCAACGATAGCTCCGCGAGCACTCAGCACCATCGGGCAACGTACTCCTCACTGATCGACGTTGGCGGTGTCGCTTGCTTTATTGTAAAATGGATATTTCCGCCAATTTTTAATGAATCGATCTGAAAATTTCAAAAAATCTTCCTTCAATAGTGAGGAACAAATGTCTCACTGGAAGTTGTTTCAACTCAAAAGTCCCCTCGATACTTTTTGTCGGCGAAACTGAGTAAACGGGGTTACCAATCTGTCTCAATTTACAATAAAATATTATTAAACAATACCCGATTTTCAATTTTTCTTTAGTTTTTAGGCATCCTTAGGGTATATTTCGTGTCTAAATCAAAGTCCAACGAGACGTTTGGACAACACTTTTACCCGTTTTCGCGCGCTCGTCCAGTTATTCGATACGGACGCTCAATTGTAAATTAATTTTTATGTTTTTTCTTTTAGATATGGCCGAGAGTCTTTCAGATAAAACGAGTAACTGTGGATACTTCAATCCAGCTAAAGCAATATTTATTATTTAATAACAATACAATAACATTACAAGGTCAAATTTTGATTACGTCATAGACTACCATTTACCCTTAAATTTAAGGTTGAGAAGATTTTCATTTCTCTCAACAGGAATCATTTTGCAGCAAAAATTTTCCTTATAAGACGAACTTCACTTACTCTTGCAGCCAAACAATTCTGTTTTTGTAAAAAATGTATTCATTTAGTTCAACACAAAACAGGCAAGAGGACAATGCTTTTGTTTCAAGTCAACTTTTTCTCTCAATTAACTGAAAATGGATTTTTCTTAGTTTGAAATTTAACTATTTGATTAAAAATTATCTTTTTTATAAAATTTCATATTTTCGGGTAGAAAATTAAACTGTTTTGTACCAAATTCGTATCTTTGGCATACAAATTCAACTACTGTTTTGTTGAAATTTCGTCTTTTTGGGTTAAAAATTCTATTATTCCGTTGAAAATTATCTTTTTTGTAGAACCCTCAACTTTTTTGTGGGGAATTCACCTTTTTGGCTTGAAAATTAAAAAATTTGGTTGACGCTTTTTTTCTCTTTAGAATGAAAAATCTTTCTCGACTGAAAATTCATGTATTTTAGTAGAAATGTTATCTTTTTGGTTAAATGTGCAATTCTTTGGTTAAAAATTAATCTGTTTTTGTTAAGAATTCAACTATTTAGTGGAAAATTCATATTTTTAGTTGAATCCAACTATTTTAATTTGAAAAATCAAAGTCTTTTTTGGTTGAAATATCAACTATTACATTTTTTGTTGAGAATTTGATTTTTTATTTGATATGATTCTGTATAGAATTGATTTTTTTTTGTTAAATTTTACTGTTTTTGGTTTAAATCAAAAATAATGTTGACTGAAATATCAAATATTATATTTTCCTTTGAGAATTAATATTTTTTATTGAAAATTCAACTACTTGGTTTGAACTCCTTGGATAAAAATTATATTTTTTTATTAAAGTTTCATAATTTGTGTCGGAAAATTAATTATTTTGTAAACAAAAATCAACTATTTTATTAAAAAGTCAACTATTTCGTTAAAAAGTAATATTTTTTTTGTTTTAGTTTGAAAATTCGACCATTTGGTTGAAAATTCATCTTTTTAAGTTGAAAATTCAACTATTTGGTTGTGAGTGCAACTTACAAATTAAATTGACGAAAAAATTTGGACTTAAGGGGGGGGGGGTATTCGTATTTGTAACGTCACCCTGGGGACTAGAAACCTAATTGTGTGATCGGTGTGATGATCTAACATATGTATATTTATCTTAATTGATTTTTATTTCTCTACCTTATAAATTAAAGTTTATAATTAAACAACCAAGAAAATACGAGAAATTTCTGGTATCAAAGGAAACTTAACTTCATGTTTTCGTTTCTTATAGTTTTTGAGCGGGTTTTTCCTTTTATGCGATGACAGCCCGAGGGATCATTTATTGTCATTACTGATATTTTGTTTTCAAATAAATTTTCTTTAACCTAATTGCAACTTGATATCAAAGTAACTTAAATGTTTTTTTAAGTATATGTTTTTCCTTATTAAAATTATTAAGTTAAATTTTGGATACAATTATAATAAATAAATTCTTTTCACGAAAGTTAATTATATTCATAGTTCGTTATGGAATAATATTAATTTAGAACAGGTTTTTCTTTCAGGTCTGAATGTAAAATATTTGTATTAAACTTCAAATGTGCAAAGCTGCACGTTGTAAAAATGATAAAAAATCGGATTGGTTAGGATATTTAGGCAGGGAACTCGAGCACAAAATGTTCCACGTGTTAGGTTGATGGGCTGCACGTTGTAAACTATCGTACACCGTTTTCTATTTTTTTAAACAAATGTATCATTCTTAGATTATTTTGAAATCAACCAAATAGTGCAATATGTATTTATTTGACTGAGATTACTCTTTTATTTTTGCTATAGTTACAATTAATGTAATTGATTTCATTATATTGACTTTGAGAATATTTACAATAAAATGTTTATTTTGAAAATGGTTCCTTAAATATGTACAGGTATTGAATTTATTCATTATAATTGGAATAATCTACTTTTTAATCTTTTAAAATTTTTGGAACCTTCTTATTTTTTTGAAAAAACGGTGTACGATGTGGTAATAAGTGTTTTGAGTAAAAAGCTAAAATTGTAGCTTCAAGTCTAGGTGCGGAAGCGTCTCGGGACGTTAATATCCAAAGCCACTTCACCTGGGCAGTATTGGAATTCGTGTGTTGGTGAGAATGAAATTTGAAAAATTTTAGATATAGCTAGGAAGGCAGGTCATTCATTCTGGAATAGCTATTTAGTTTTAAGCAGGCAGGGACAAGGGTAAAATAGTTCTCGGGCGCGTATGATATATTTCACCCTGGATAAAATTGGTATTTTTATCAAAGTTATATTAATATGTACGGTTGATAACTATATTAATTCTTATGCATAGAATCAAAATTAATCCGAAACTCGTCGACGAAAATATAAGTGCTCGAGATGATAAAAAAAGCGGATTGGTTAGGATATTTATGCGGGGAACTCGAGCACAAAATGGTCCGCGTATTAGGTTGGTGGGCAAAAGAGGCCCATCAGTGAAAAAAAGTGGTCCCGAAAATAAAGTGGCTTCTGAATTGTCAATTCTTTAATGGACGGATATTTTTATACATATTTTATTTCTCACGTTGTCACTATGTTGATTTGCTCATTATTTATTTGTTGGTTTTTTACTTATGTATATCATCATCCTATATTTGTTTGAATTTGTGTGTATGCTTTCTGTTTATTTCAGGAATACTTTATACTTTACAGGATTTTTCAAAAATATGTAATGCTAAAAGCTTTGAATTTTCTATTTTTTTTTTTTTTTTTTTTTGAATTTGTAATTTGAATTTTTCTACGTAATTTATTATATTTCATTGAATGAATTATGAATAATATCTCTTTTCTACTATATAATTTTTTTGCAGGTAGAAATTTTGCAAGTCATTTTATGAAAAGAAGTAGGTGGTTTGAAATTTTTTATATTTACATGTTAAATTGGTGTTATATTGACTTTTGTTTTGTTTTAGGTCTAAAAGTATTATAAAACACTCCATTTTTATGTAAGTTACATTTTTTCACAAACTTTTAGATCAATTGTGCGATGTAATTATTATTCCATTTTATTGACCATGAATTCTCGCGATTATTTGCGGTTACATTTTATTTAGATTTATGAAGTTTTCCAAACTAAACAGCCTTCAAATTTAAAATCTAGGACATTAAATTCAGAATGAATCAAAATTTCAATTCTTCTTCAACGTCCAATATTCGAATCTAACTACGAAGTTCTTGGAAATTAAAATTTAAATTACAAACAATTTTCACTCAAACTAAAAAACCAAAATAAAGAAAGAGGAAAGAAAAAGAAGGCGACTTCCAAATCCCCTTCTTTATTTTTTCTCTTTTGTTTTTTTATCACAATAAATAAGCGTTTACAAAAATCTGCGAGCATTTCGGTGTTCATCCAACACCCTTTTCAAGGCAATAAAAAGAAACTTTTTAACAAGTCAAAACCCATAAGGAAACCATGATGTTCTCCCGATGAGATCTGATTGAAGACCAATAAATAAATAAAGAATAAACATAAAAAAAAAAGGAAGAGGATTCGGAGGTTGTCTTATATTTCCTCCAACACACTCCCAAAGTTGTGTTGCCCAAACTTGATCGTTGGCTTCTTGAGTTTTTTTTTAATTTCCAAGAATTTCGTAGTTAAATTTGAATTTAAATTTAAACACGTTTTTGACCAAAATTTTCCCATCGAAAAAGCCTCTAATTTCTTTATATTCTCAATAACTTATTTTTTAAATAATAAAATATTCTATTTTTATTTTCAACATAGAAAAAAGTTTAAAATAAGTTGATTTAAATTACAAAAATTAAATATTGTAAGCATTTTTATTTTTAATCTTTTTCTACAGTAGAAAATTCAAAATATTGCACTGTAAAATTTAATTATATATTTATTGTACACGGAAAGAAATTTAGGACAGCTGTTGCGTTCGATGTAGTAGGGCAACACAACCACGATTTTAACGCGACAGCAGCGCCATTTTGCGTGAAGCGGCGGCCCTAAAATGTGGTGCAACTCTGCTCTCTTATGTTTGGGAACACTGCTGTCCCGAACCTAAAAAACGCGTTTTTTGCACTTTTAGGTTAGGATATCTTGAAAACCTGACGTACAGGAGCAATTTTGAGTTCGGACTCGGATTCAGCGCATCAAAATCCTTCGGAAATGTTTGGTCTACTTTCTGGCTTTTGACTTTTGTCAAATTTTGTCGGCCTGTGTTACCTTTCAACCACCCATTTGACCATATTGAATCGGGGAAATACACCAAGATTTGTGACGACTACATGTCACGAGGTTATTGACCTGACCTTGTGCTCTATATTCATTAGCGAAGCATTTAGAGACTGGCTGGAGTTTGCTGTGGATATAGTGTATAGGGTCATATGTAAATCTTATATAGATAATTATCCTCTTCGTATAACAAAGCCAGATAAGGATGCTTCTTGGTGGAATTACAAACTTTATCCCTTGAAAGAAGAAATTGGGAGAATATTTAATAGAGCCAGGATAACTGGAACCTGGCATTTGAATAAGGTTAGTGTAGTTAGTTATACTAACGAAATAATATAGGCTAAAAGGAACTCATGGAATGGGCATTGGCAGGTCATTCAAAATGTAGCTGATACTGCAAAACTCCAAAGAACTTTAAAGAAAAATCCTACATGTCAACTCAGGGCATTGATTTTGCCAACAGGGGACATGACAGAAATGGCTAGCAAAATCCTCGAACACCTCATGCAGGTGCACTTCCCTGGTTCCTAACCTGGGTACCAGGCGGAGTGAGGTGCTGTTTCGATCCATTCAAAACCGCTGGGGTAGATGGCATTTTCCCGCCGTTGATTTAAGAAGGTTAGGATGTTCCGATGAAACCAATGTGTAATACCTTTTGGGCGTGCATAGCTTTGGGATATACTGCTATGGCATGGCAGAAGGTCAAAGCGATCTTTATGTCAAAGCCGAGGAGAGACTCCTACTATGAGGCCGAATCATTCACACCAAACAGCGTAACTTCTCTCATGTTGAAGACATTAGAAAAGTTAGTCAACTTTTATATAAGGGAGTAGATCCTACAGGATAAACCCCTTCATAGTAATCAGTTTGCCTCACAGGAAGGCAACTCCACTATTGACGCACTTCATGCAATTACCTGCCGCATTTAAAAAGCAGGACGAACAAGGATGTACCGGTAGCAACGTTTCTAGACACAGAGGGTGCCTTTGTTAACACCCATACGGAAGCTATACTCAATGGTGCTGAGGACCATGGTGTAGGTATCATTGTTAATAGGTGGATGCGCTTTATACTACGTGGCAGGATTGTCCAATCATCGCGCCACGGTTGCAACGTGAGAACGAAGGTAAAAAGGGGTTATCCGCAGGGAGGAGTTTCATCCTTCACCCTGTGGGCACTCGTCATTGATGATTTGATTCGTAGGTTAATTGAATCACGTCTCTATACACAAGGGTGTGTAGGTAACCTTGTTATACTGTTAACTACACGTTGATGCGGTAGTAAAAAAGGCCAAAGTAGCCTTTTGGGCTTGCAGAGGCGTAATTGAAGAAACCTAAGGACTCAAATCCAAGGTAGTTTACTGGTTATATACGGTAATCATTAGACCAATTATAATCTATGCCTCATTGAACCAGGTGCCAAGAACTAGTTTGGTTAGTTCTAGGTGACAGCCGCGTTCCTTGATCGACATGATTTGATTCTAGTGGCACTACACATGGCCTAGCATCACTAACACTTTTGGTGCTCAAAAGTCGTGTAAAGGAAGCAGAAAATTCCCTTCTATTAAGGGAACATGCTCACAAGCCCCTTCATGGTAAATTCTACGGCACTATACGTAGAGAACAGGTATCGATGGGTCTTTCCAACATGTTTCTCAAGTCTGCTGGATTGAGATCGGGGACTGAGGGATTTATTTTTGTCTGTTAAGAAGGCGTTATAGACACCTTAGTATACCGTGAGCGCATAATGAATGTACACGGATAAAATAAGTCCTGGAAAATTTCCTATATTAGTGCTGGACTTTTGGACGGGTGATCATTCTTATAAAGTCTGGTATACTTTCTATAAAGGCGTCATACATTTTCATGGGAAAATTAAAAAAAGTCATGGAAGTTTTCAAGCGCAGTCAAGGAACAACACTCTTGGAATTTTTATCATAAACATTACAAAAAAGATGTATACAGTAATGAAATGACTATAAAAAAACTCTTCACATTTTCGAAGACTTGAGTTGAATAAGTGCGTGATTCAAGAACGAAGAACTCAGGGAAACACTCCATGACTGTCTGCGAGAATTTGCAGAGGCGCGCTCAGTGACAAACTCACATCGGTATGAATGTAGTAGACACTGAGCGAAGACTCAGTGCTCCCAAAACTCGGATCTTTTCGCACTGCGCATACGCTAAGTCAGCAACCAGATTGGTTACCATTGGCTTGCTTATTTAAAATGATTGAATGTGCAAATAAATTGTTCAAAACAAAAAGTAATTGTAAGACGAATAAAGATATTAAAAATGATTTACAATTAAATATTATTTATGAGAAAAAAGGTATGCCTTCCTTCCAATTTAAAATCGATCATTTGTTTTTACAACTGGTCGCATAAAGGATTTAAATCTTCAAGATTTAGATGAGGTGAAAAATTTTATTCACTTGCTACCTTATTCTACTTGATATCAAATTTCTTCAACAAAATTGCACAATTGTTTCTTAAACGAACATTTACAGGCTTCACAATTTGTAGTGGTATTAAGTATTCCTACGCTGTTCTCTATCTTGGCGATATTACCACCTTCACATTTATAATTTTAATAAATAAATAAAAAGTAGTTTAAAAGTTAATGGAGTCAACACTAATAGTTCTTGAAGCACTGAGAAGTCTCCGAGATATTACGAATCGAACATCTGAGTTATATTTTTTCTAAAAAGATACACAACAATTGTTTAAATCATTTTTTCTTATTTAGTCAACAAAATTTATTATTCCGATATAGAATCAAAAATACTATTCGTGGATTGATGTGAAAATTGCTATTTCTCATCCAAAAATTAATTTCAAATAACCGTGTTCTTAATAAGAATCTATAAAAAGTATTTTCGAATCTATCTCAATAACTCTTTCATGTTTTAAGAGTGTAAACGCAAGTAAATTTTTGCCCAAGTTTGAAATTTTGTTCATCAATAATTTATTGATATAATTTGGTAAATATATCAATTTCATTAAAATAAATTGTTCATAGCGCTGCAACTTATAAACAGTGCGTCTCACAAAAAGAGCACAAAGGACAAAAAGTTTGATTTTTTGTTGATTTGTTATTAATTTCTTCAATATAGAATCAAATTCTTTTATTTGAAAAATAAAAATACTACATTTTAATTTTCAAAAAGAAATTTTAGCATGTGCCGTAGTACTATGTGATCATTTATTTATACTAAATATGAAATTGTATGACAAAAAATTTCCATTACATGGATTTTATATTTTTTTCCATAGAATCGAACGGTGCAATTAGTTTTTATGTTATATCTCACAAATTTGATAACTTTTTTTGAACAATTTCAGTTTAAATAAATAAAAAATATATTTTTTTACGTAAAATAATCTCTTGGTCAAAAAATAATTTTTCGTAGAAAATTATATTTTCCAATTATTTTAAAAAAATTGTTCAAACAATGTGATTAATTTGTTATGCAAAGTCAGTCTTGAACCAAGTTGTCTAATTCGCAGCCATCACCTAGATTATTTTTATGCGGCCATGCAGTTTTCAGCTGTAGCACAACGTATTTTCAACGCGAATGGTTATCCGAGAGGCATGAGCGGTGAGGAACGAGTTGCGTTAGGCTAGAGTCTAGAGTATAGGTAATTCTAATCCCCGCAGCGTGCGTCCGATTTTTCAGAGCGTAAAAAGCGTGTGATTCATATACGTAGTAATTTTGTATGTTATATTATGTTCAAATAAATATATAAGTTGAAGATAATAATATTATAAATTTAAAAAAAAAATTATTTTTTGATTAGCAGAGTCCAGAAGTGCTTCTCTGACTATGCTGGACGCAATCTAAGAAGTCTTATATTTCTTCAAACACTATTTGCATGATTTTTCAATACGATATTTTCAAATTGTCAAATGCTTTTAGACCTATCCAAATTCACAGGCTCGGTCAATGAAAATTTCCAGCACTTTTTTTCCATGTACCTGTAAGCGATACCAACTCTATTGCCAGTCTTGTCATACGCCCAACGGGAAATTGAGTCTGTTGTGGAGAATGATCAGTGTACGATCTTGTGGAATTTCTCATTCTCCACCACTCAATGTATCAGTGCTACAACGTCAGACATTGTCCTCCAAGATCTGAAGACGAAGATCATTTACGTGATTGAATTCTCGGCACCAGCCGATGCTAACATCACGGGAAAGGAGGAAGAAAAACGGGCGAAATATCAAGCACTTCTTTTGAAGCTGAGCAGACTGCAACAAGGCTAGAAAGTTCATCTTGTAGCTCTCCTAATCAGCTGTCTTGGAGGCATGAAAGTTTCATTTCTTAGCCAACTCAACGTAATCTCGGCTTTCCAGTGTCAGGCTTAGTCAATCGCGAGCCGGATACAAAAGGCTGTTCTTCTGGGATCACCTTATCTGGTCCGTCAACACTGATCTTCATAACAATCTACAAATATAGGTAGCTCTAAAAAAGTATCCACGGGTTAAAATTTCATCTCCAGCTGGGCTATCTGCCGCGTAAAGTCATCCGCGGCTAGAGGCCGCACTCCAGGAAACAGAGTTGAACGAAGTCTCTTGCGTAAATTTCCCGCTCTTGCTTACCTTCTGTGATTCCTTCTGTGATTCTGTTCCACTTGCGTCGGGATTAGTTACCTTAAGGAATCATGATCGTTGCTCCGGAGCCTACAACCTCTCACACATAATTAATCGAATCAAATTAACTTAATTAATGAATTAAAATAATAGTAATTCGTCTATTGAATGGGTAGTTCTACCACGACATAAAGGGGCATTGTAGATGTCAAGAAGCTGTGTAAGTCATAAGTTATACAGTAGCGAAACTATTTTAACAGCAAGCGAGATGTTGAGCTTGACAATACCATCTGCAAAGCGGATCTTGAATACACACCCTTGAATTTGTCCTCAGAGGAGGTCTTGCATATCAGGGCAGAAATCATAGAGGAATTAGAAATACAATGAAGACAGAAAGCCATCCAAGGCGATCACCCCAAAACGTTAGATCAGTACGAAGTGGATAGTGAGACACCGAATATTTGGCTGAGAAAGGGCGTCCTGTATCCCGAAACAAAAAGATTCATCATTGCTATTCAGGAGAGGGTTGCCAGCACCAGAAATTATCGCAAACACGTGTTGCATCAAGACGTGCTTGACCGTTGCTGATTATGTAGAGATACCAACGAATCCATCGAGCACATTATTGATGTTTGCCGCGTAATGGCTCAAAGAGAATTTACACACCGACATAATGATTTGGCGGGCATTATACATCAATGGCTTGTCCTAAACCTAGGACTGTTAGCTGAATGGATGTCTTTCTATAGATACATTCCAATGCCTGTTTTAGAAAACGAAGATTACATCTTATATTGATATGTTGCTATCCAGACGAATTATTGCATTTGAGCCAATCGACCTGGCATCGTGATGCGATAAAAAAAAAGGCGGAAGAGTCTATATAATCGACATTGCTTGTCCACTAAGCCGAAATTTGTAGGCAACCTATAGAACCAAGATCCAGAAGTATAACGAGCTAAAGCATGAAGTAAAGACAATATGGAGGAATGAAAAACATGCATCTATTCATCCTATTGTGATTTTGGCTACAGGCAATGTGCACGCAAGATGCAATGAACATCTTGAACATTTATGAGTCAGTAGGGTACTGGCAGCAGCTCAGAAGGCGGTTTTAATAAACACTTATCGCATTGTAAGAAACTTTCTAGACCATCACGAAGCAAGCGATCGAAAACCTGTGGAGTGGCAGATGGTAGCTCTAAGAAAGCATCCAGAGGTGACTGTTGTCACCTCCAACGATCGTAGCCGCTGTGTAAGGATAACAGCGGTAAAAGACGAACTCCAAACTGCTCCATGCTCCTAATTTTGTACCTACAAAATCATCGCGAAAGATTTCAGACACCGTATTAAATTAACTTCTTAATATCCTCGTCTCATCAGACACTTGACTCAGTCCGTGAATATGATGAAAAACCCACTTGACTTAGTCCGTGGCTATGATGAAAAACCGGGTTCACCCAAGAAAAAGTTAAAAAAAAATCTATAATAATAAGAATAGTTCCTTCGAAAGATGTACGCCATTTTAGTATATTTTTTATTTCTTAAGTTTCTTTAAAGGATTTCAAAGAGAGTAGATTACAACACAAGTTCTGCGAAGAAAATTAAATAATACAATTATACTTGATGAATTTTGATTTTAAAAAATCGTTTCGCATTTACTGAATAAGCAAGTTATTTTTGACCGAATGCAAAGAGTAAAATTGTAAAGCATGTTTTAAAGAACAAAGTGAGCCATTATTTATTGAGATTGAACACAAATCAAGATATGCTACAAAGAGGATTGAAAACCCACGAGATATCTAATAAATATTGTTAGAAAAATAATTTTGTTAGTGAACATTTTTTTATTAAATATATATTGCTGCCTTCTTTAAAATGCATTAAAATTGATTGCCGTTATTTTTTTTTTGCTTTTATAACAAGTTTTTTAATTTTTGGTTATGAAAATGTGTCGATCACAAAAACTCAGTTTATTATTACTTGCCTTATGTGACGATTCAATAAAATTCGGCTCCATCTAATCTGCTGAGTCAGTTTCGAAAAATTTGACTCAACGCATGTGTCATGGGTCGAATCTTTCGACTCAATTCTCAGTTGAGTCAGTGTCCAAAAATTCGACCCATGACTCACGTCTAAATGTCGGTTCCGAGTCGAGTAGAATTATTTTGTACACCACTAATTTTAATTACTGAAACTTATATTCTCTTTCCATCAAAATTCAATTCGTGCATATATGAATATTTTCCCCAAATAAAATGAGTTCCGCAAACGTGTGCTTTGGTTCAAATTATTAAAATGGATCCTACTTCCAGTGCATAGATCCCGCGTGGAAAGACTTTTATATCGAGAATTTCTTTTTAAAAATTCTTCTTAATTAATAGAAAAAGACTGAATTGGACTGCCAAGTTCCAGAATGTAAAGTTTTTGAAATACAGTTACGAATACTGCTTGTCGTTTATAAAAGAGGCGTTACTTGTAATTAAGTTTGGAGATGCATCATTGAGACAATGGCATTCACAAGATTCTTCTCCAAATTTACTTTTCTCTTCATTAAATTCAAAACCCACAACAAAAGGTAAAATTCATATATCTTAAGCTTTAAAATTTGAAACGTAAACTCCTGGATATTTTCCGGCTATGAAATTATATTTTGGTGTTCGCATCCTAATGCTCTCCCTGCTAAAAATGCCCATTAGGAATTCTTAAAAGCCATTTAAGTACCTAATAGCTGGCAGTTAGGCTTGTTTCTGAACTTAATAGGTGGTGATAGGTACCTAAAAGGTTTCTGTTTTCAATGTGCATCGTACAGGGTTTTATTAGGTTTCTAATGAGCTATTTTAAATTTTCAGAAAAATCTGTATTGGGTTGAAATAGGTACTCCAGTGGTAATGCATACTTGAAATTATTTTTTCAAAAAATTCAATCAAAAATTGATTGAAAAAAATATCAGAGACTGTGCCTCTAACCCTACTGAAAATTTGCTGTCGCGATTGCGGGCGCGTACTAGAAACAGAATTAGCGGCCGCATTTCGATATATTATAAATCGCTAAAAAATTTGCGTTGACTTAATTTTTATTGTCTAAGGTGTAAGTGAATAAGAACAACTGTGAATATTTATCAATTAAAGAAGAAAGTTTATTGAAATTTGTGGTAAAATTGCTCGCGGAAAATTTCCAAACTACACAAATACTATGTTGCGCAGAAATAGTTATGTTTATATGATGCATGACATTTTTAAATTTATGATTATTGATATTATTAAGCATTAGACGAAATTAGCCCGAACATGTGCTTATTATGTGGACAAGAAAATCTTTTTTGCAACACCTACCTCCAAAGTCGACGTTTTCATGCTTGTAAATGGTGCCTAAAGGACCACATTTGAGTAGACTATTGGCGAAACCATTTTCGCGTATGCGCAGTTTGAAGATGGCTTATTTTAGGCACCGGTGAAAAAGATGCGCATGCGTACTTTCGAGATGAGGTACTTTCCCTAGTGGACCGAATGAACGGAACGAATACGCTACAGCGTATCCTCATAGTATCTTCATCGTATCCTCTTCGTATCATGCAAGAAAAATTCATCAAAAAAGGAAGATGAACATTTAACTTGTTGAAATTCGGATTCTACGTGAAATCTTGCGTTAGATGGTCACGGAGTAATTGCAATATTTTT
Organism: Andricus grossulariae; assembly: GCA_011634705.1. Taxonomy (NCBI): domain Eukaryota; kingdom Metazoa; phylum Arthropoda; class Insecta; order Hymenoptera; family Cynipidae; genus Andricus; species Andricus grossulariae. The sequence goes on from JAABKJ010007545.1 coordinate 277,112,533, forward strand.
TTATGCAACGTTAAAAACTTAAAAAATATATAATACCTATCGACAACGTGGGCTAAAGGCGACTTCAAGCGCATCCATAATCACGTAAAACAGTACATTGCGTGCGGAGTTTGAAAATAAAATTCAAAATTGCAAAAGTGGCAAATAATTGTGAATGAATATAGTAAATAATGAAGTTAATGTCAAAAAAGGTGGCGATGTTTTAAATTAGCAGTTAGATTGTAAAAACTTTGTCGAAGTCGTTGAATTTTAATTTTTTACATTTTACAAGATCCGACTTTATTCACTGCGGTAACATACGAGATAATGAAAGCCGAACAAACGCACGATATAAAAAAAGTTAAATGAAGAAAAACTTTGCTATACGTCCTTTTCGAAAGACCAACAAGATCATCATATAAACTTTTTGAATTTTCCTGAAAACCAAACATTCAAATTTTGTGACCAATGGTTCTGGTTTTAACCACAAAAAAAATGAAAAATAAAAAATAATCGAGTTCAATATATTATAGAATAACTAGTATTTTGGACAAAGTCGAGTGCGAAACGTGATATCCAAAAGACGCAAGTTTCAACAAACAGTTGGATTTTCCGACTTTACGCAATTTATGCACGGCGACTTAGGGGAATTTCTGCATTTCAAATTATTTAGAATGGAAAAGTCGACTTTTTCCACAAAGAACTCGATATGAGACTTGAAACTAACGAAAAAATTTTCTATTTAAAATAATACAAATTGATGAAAGAACTCTTCTTTTTATTTAAATTTTGGTAATAAGAATGTTTTGAATTTTAGAAATTTATTTCGAAATGCATTTAAAGATTTTGGATTCTTTCCTTTTCCTACTTGGAAAATTTAATAATCGGAATGGATTGGTTTTAGAATCACCCACCAAAAAAATTCATCTGTTTTAGTAGAAGTTTGATCTTTTTTGGATACAAATGCAACTATTTGGTTGAAAGCTAATCTTATTTGCTTGAGGATTTAACTATTTTGGTGGAAAATTTTTGTTGAACCACTTTGCTAAGGAAACATTTTTGTTAAATATGTATTGAATAAGCTTTTTTAAATAAACTTCTGTTTCTTAATTTTTCTTCAAATGTTGTGTCATTTTTCCAAAATTTTATTTTTTTTATTTTTCATGTTATTCTTTACGATTGAAACAAAAACTACGCATCCTATCAAATAACAATTCATAACAAATCTGCAGCTCTTTTCTGACTGTACAACTTTTGCTTGCTTACTTTTTTCGTAGCTTGTATCGTTTTTTCAACAATTGAATTTCTTACCTTCATATGTTATTTATTAGAAATAAAACAGAAACTACGCATCCTATCCAAAAAAGATTTTAAAAAAATGCTTAGATCTTTTTTGGTTGAATTACTTTTGTTGATTTATTTATTTTTTGTTTGTTTGTATTTTCTGCCCTTTTTCCAAAAATTCTATTTTTTATTTTTCATACTGTTATGTACCCTGCCTATAAGTGACTATGTATGCATATTAATCAATACACTGTACTTATCGATAAAATGTACGCTTGTAATTGCGCGTGTACTTTCTGGTACTTTCCATAGGCAGAAGGTTCTAGACGTGCTGCCATATATAACCCGCCCGTTTGGGTCAGTTAGTTAGTTCTTCGTCATCCCTCACTTGTAATTCATCTCGTAACTTGTTTAAATAAAGCGTATATTAATATATATCGTGTTAATATTGGCGATACCGATCCTGAACGTTATCAGCGCATAACAAATTTTAAATTAATTAATTTAAAATCAAATAATTAAAAGTTGATACTGAGCTTAATAATTTTAATTAAATATTGAAAATGACGTATGAAAGTTCTTCAGGGTGGCTACTAGTCCAGAAACCGGGAAATGATTTGGAATTGTTGGTGACCGGGAAAACTAAGGAAATGACAGTGAATTTATTTTTTGACCGAGAATTTCCCAAATTTTTAGGAGCAAAATCTATCCAATCACTTGAAATATTACAAATTTCATATCACACGATGACATATTGTACTTTAATAATGTTTCTATCTCTTCCCTTTTCTGAGAAATTATGTAGAAATTTAAAATAAGTTCGACTTCAGCTTGTTTTGAATTTTAACGTCAAACCCCCGTTCAAAATTAAAGTGTTTACCAATTTTATAATTAAAAATTGAACTGTTTCACTTCGAAAACCTTAGTAGTTAAACAAATTTAAACGTCCAAATTCAAATACTGTTTCAGTCTAAAATATTCCATTTGTTGCCCATTTAAATTTGGAAAAATTCAACTAGAAAAAATAACATTATTTCATTAGTAGAAATATTTTACTGTTCATATAAAACGAGAAATTATAAATCAAATATTTAAAACTGAAAATTGTGGAATAGAAAACCTTGAAATATCCTAATTTCAAAGAGCTAAAATCTTTGAACCTTACAAGCTTAATTGTTTTATTTTGAAATTTTTTAATTTGTAAGTGACATTGTTAAATTTTTATGTATAAATAGTTTGTTTTTTTCAAGAGAAGTTTTGAAAAGATTCAAAATCAATGTAAATCTTGAAACGATTTCAAATAATTTCGAAAAAATGTACATTTTTTCAAGTTTGGAACAAAAACTTTAGAAGCTTTTTAAGAATTGAGAAAAGTTTTGTAAGAATAAAAAACTTTTCTTACGATTTCTCAGAAAATTAAAAAGGACTTTTTATTTCGAAACAATAATTTTAGGGGAAGATTTTTAAAGATTTTCAAAATTGTCAAAAAAGAATCTGGGATATTTTAAGGAAATTTTTTCAATTTTATTTATTTTATTTTTGTTTATTTATTTAGAAATAATTTTTTTCATGGTTAAGAAGCCATTACAAATGAGAAGAAAACACATGATAGAGACGTATAAAATAAGATCGGCGCCAAAAGAATAAATATATAAATATAGATATGTATATATCCCTCGCTCATCGTATTCGTAGAGAGTAGACAGGAGACCCCACAGTGGGGCGAAATGAAAAAACGATGTTCAAAATAACCTGTAGGTCACAATTCTCCATCGATTTTCAATTTTTCCCCCAAAAAATTCAGCATTAAATTTTCTAAAAATTTGTCGAGGCCGATTTTTTAATTTTTGTTTTTTTTTCAATGTTTATAGAGCTGCAAATAGCGAAAAAATGTTGATTTAAAAAATTTGTCTTTTTAATTCTCCGTGAAAATGTTTGTCAGTGGCAACAGGCCTTAGGTTTGATGCACGAGGGTCGGTGGAAGAAAAAAAATTGGTTGACATGTCAAGTTATTTGTTATAAACAAATATTTGCAACGAATAACCAGTATGATGCATTAGGTTTTTAGTATATTTATGCATCAAAATCGCTCGTTCAGAGCAACAAGGTGAAACTTGATCATGAAAATGTGGTATCCGATATAATTTGATAACTTTATCAACAAATAATATAAACAAATGCCTGATTTAAACAGTTTTGGGCAGAAAAAAAAACGAATTTTCTTCGGATTGTTTTCGAATCTCATTGTCTGTAATGCAAATTAAAGTATTTTCGTCATATGATACAATTCGTTAAATTTATCAACAATTATTATGAACAAATGCATGATTTAAACAGTTTTGGCTAGAAACGAAACGAATTTTCTTCTTGAGAAAGATTACGAGCTTGGCCTTTCACCAATCCACGCTAAAATACTCTTTATGGTTCTTATCCACAATATTGCTTATCGCTTACTTTTTTGCAAATGGCAAGTGAGAAAAAGATAGGTTTGATTATCGACAAACCCAAGCATGGAGGGGGAACATCAAATGATGGGAATACTGCTCGAAGATTTTTTTCAAGATCCTGCATCGACAGCAAACATCACAGGTGTTGATGTTCGCTTGATCGAGCGATTCAGCATAATTCTTTATTATTATTATGAAATTCCTGATCATTGTACGTAAAAGTGAAAGAATTGTAAATGGGTAAGACGAAAAGGTTATGGAAATACTACTGGAAGAATGTATTTAATTAGTCCATGTCAGGTAGAATTATTTCATTTTCGTTTATTGTTATCAAATGTTAGAGGAAAGCAATCTTTTCAACAAATGCGCGAGGTAGATGGAGTTATTTACGATACATTTACGAAAACTGGTTTGGATTTGGGTTTCATTGAAAATGATAAAGAGTGGAATAGAGCAACGTATGAGGGTGCTGCATATATGATGCCACAAATTCTTAGAAGGTTATTTCTTTGAAGGTTGTTTTTTGAAGGTTATTTGTAATAATGTCGGTCAAAGTAGAGCCTATACGGAAATATAAAATGTTAATTCATTGAAGAAGTTTATAGTTTGACAGATTTCAACGCTACCTTACGAATTGAGATCACGAATTAATTCTGTAGTAATGCTTTTAGAAATTTTAGTATAAACTAGGGGTTATGTAATAGGACAAGGTTATTAATTAAAGGTTTATCATATAACCTTCTACAGTGTGAAGTTTTGACTGGAGATAAAAATGGGAATATAGTTTTTTTTTACATAGGATAACATTATATTGTTGAAATACTTATGCATTCTCGTTTAAAAGACAATTTCCAGTAAAACTAGCATCTGCAATTACCATTAACAAAGCACAAGAACGAAAATTTTATAAAAATTTTCTTGATTTGAGAAAAGATGTATTTAACCATGGTCGGTTATACGCTGCATTATCGAGAGTACGTTCTTATGATAGTATAAACTTAATATAAATGGACTACAACATGTTACCACTGCAATAAGGGAAGGACAATGTAATAATGAAGATATTTACATTTTTACAAATGAAAATTATTCATATTTAGGTGAAATGAATCATAAATTTATTCATTGCAACGAAAAATATTTTGCAGGGAAGAAAGGCACATATAAAGGTACGAATTCATTTAATGATTGTTGTGGTCATGGCGGTGTAATTTTGAAATATATGCCAGAATTCCCATCAAGATTACGTTATTTATTTGATGGATCGCATCCTAATTCTGTTCGCATAAGAGCTTGTAATAATTCATTTTCATTTCCTTCTTTTAATGCTAATATTATTCAATTTAGTGACAGGCGCCCTGGACCTTATTTTTGTAAATTCAAGGTCAGATTTATTATCAAATGAATAGTGAATTATATCCAGAGGTAGGTGAAAATCCATCATTTGGTCAAATTTTTGTTTGTGATGCTAATAAAGGCAGTTGAACATAGATTGAGTCAAAATAATACATTGGATTTAGATATTCTGACTCTAAAGAAGGGAATGGATAGTGGAAGATTTAATGTTCAACGAACAAATGATGTGGCTGCAATTTTTAACACTAATTCAAAAGGTGAAATTCCAGAACCGTATGTGACAATTTATAATAATTGCACAAAAACTCTATAGACGATAAATAGCTTGGATGCTAATGTTGACCTTGGATTCATCCAGTATTTTATCCACATGAAACTAAAGGATATGGTATAAATATGATGCAAACAGATAAAGATAAAAGATTTGAAAAACATCAAATTGGTAGGTGCCGATTATTTAAAATATCGTGTTGCAGTGAGAGATGAATTTAATGAATTATTATTAGATGGAAGACTATTCCAACAATGGTTAGTTGATAATCATGTAAAAATTAAGAAAGATAGGCTTCATCATTTAAAAAATAAACAAACTGACATAAGAACTGAATCGTATAAAGGGTTAGTAGATGATTTACAAAATATAGCTGAGGCAATTGATAGTAATATTGGAAAGATTGTAGTTTTACCATCATTTTTTGTTGGTTCGCCTAGAAATATGACGCAAGTATATCAAGATTCAATGGCTAATGTAGGAAAGTTTGGAAAACCAGACTTGTTTATAACAATGACGTGCAATCCAAATTAAAAGTAAATTCAAGAAAATATTTTACAAAATCAAACTGCAGCAGATAGACCAGATATTGTTGCCAGAATTTTTGCTTTAAAAGTAGATTATTTATGAGAGGAAATTCTTTTTGAAAAAATGTTTGGAGAGGTGCTACCTTACGTGTCCGTTATAGAATTTCAGAAAAGACGATCACCGCATATGCATTTGTTAGTTATATTAGGACCAAATTTAAAATTATCAATAGCAGATAGTGCACATCGCTATATTTCAGCAGAAATTCCTGATTATAAAGAAATTCCAATTTTGCATTCTATTGTAATGAAAAATAATATACATGTGTCGTGTGGAAATTGGTGTTTGGTGACCTGTAAATGTTCTAAATATTTTCCAAAAGAGTTTATAGATGAGACAACATTTACCAATACGAGTTTCGTTAATTTTCGTAGAACTAATAATAGAAAAACATATGAAAAATCCAATGGATATGTAGTGTATACTAGGCACGTTGCGCCTTATTGTCTTAAATTAACATTGATTTTTAATTGTCATGTAAATGCAGAAGTTGTTTCAATTATTACATTTGTGAAATATTTGTATAAACATATATAAGGATCATGATGCTGCTGTGATAATAATTACTAACAGTAATGGTCATATGACTGTAGGTTATTTTGAGATAAAGCAGTATGAAAAGAATCAATATGTCCGACCTATTGAAGCATATTGGCGTATTGCTTGCAAATCAGTGTTTAAAAAAAGTCACAGTGTTTCTCGCTTGCCTTTTCATTTACCGAAGGAACAAGATGTTATTATCCGAGAAAAGTAATGGTAAAGTTGAGGTTTCTTTTAATTTAGGAAAACTAAGCTTATGGACTATTTTGAGTTGAAGAAACGAGATCCTAAAGATCGTAATTATTATTATTATGAAATTCCTGATCATTGTACGTAAAAGTGAAAGAATTGTAAATGGGTAAGACGAAAAGGTTATGAAAATACTACTGGAAGAATGTATTCAATTAGTCCATGTCGGCTAGAATTATTTCATTTTCGTTTATTGTTATCAAATGTTAGAGGAAAGCAATCTTTTCAAGAAATGCGCGAAGTAGATGGAGTTATTTATGATACATTCACGAAAATTTGTTTAGATTTGGGTTGCATTGAATATGATAAAGAGTGGAATAGAGCAATGCATGAGGGTGCTGCATATATAATGCCACAAATTCTTAGAAGGTTATTTGTTAGAATTTTGATCCATTGTCCATATATATATATACATATACATACTCGCTGAAGATTATTCAAGATTTTTAGGTAATAATGTCGGTAAAAGTAGAGCCTATACGGAAATATAAAATGTTTACTCATTGAAGAAGGTTATAGTTTGACAGATTTCAACGGTTTGAATGATATTGAAATCGATTACACTGAAAATGAGTGTTCTAATCATATAAATACTGATGATAATTTCATCATTGGTACGTAACGCTATGTTCAATTAAGTATTAAACAAAGAGAAATTGTTGATACCGTGTTACATTTACTCGAAAACCCAAACAAAAAACAGAATAGGTGTATATACGTTAATGGTCCTGGAGGTTGTGGAAAAATATTTTTATATTCAACTCATTGGTACTTAATAAGAAGTAAAGGTAAAGAGGTTTGTAATATGGCATGCGCAGGAATAGCTGCAACTTTACTTCCTAAAGGGAAAACGGTTCATAAAGTGTTTGTTTTACCCGTTCCCTTTATAGTGATTCTTGCTCAAATATAAAAATTAATTTCAAGAAAGGAAATTATTTGAAAAATGTAGAAGTATTTGTTTGGGATGAAGCTCCGATGGCACCAAAGTATGCATTAGATATAATGGATGAAACATTAAGAGATATTATGAAATCAAATGTGCCATTTGAAGGAAAAGTTGTTATTTTAGATTGGGATTTTAGAAAAATTCTTCCAATAAAAGAAAGAGTTACTATAATTGAAATGATTGATTTTTCTATCAAATTCAGTAAGGTGTGGACATTTTTTTTAGTTTGTTCATTAACCGAAAATATGAGAGCTTTAGCACAAGAAAAGGAATTTATGAAAATTTTATTAGATATTGGAAATGGTTCAAATAATGATGATGAAGATGTAGTGAATTTACCAGCAAACACTGTTGCAGATATTAACGCAGATATTGTGCAAGATATATATGGCGATCTCATTAAAAAAGAAACTTTTCTCAACTTTCAAAATTTGAAATATTATCCAGAAAAATAATTAATAGTAAAAACGAATGACATTTTTAAGTACAAAAATTTTATTTGCAAGTTTTCATCCCGTATACATGGTTTTTTTTAGTACAAGTACTCGGTACTCCGAGCTGCTCGGACATGTTTCTCGGTCACTCCCTGTCACCCCTTTCTGAGAGCTTACGTAGCTTATTCGTATTATGTGTGTTTGAAGTGTAAACTGAGAGTTAATTCGGTAGTTCACTGTAAAAAGAAATAATCATTTCAAGGCTAGTTTTCGGTATTGAAACAGTCCTCCAAAAATATAGTCTCGTGTGGCTCTATTCTAATGCCACTTTATTTTGGTGGCACTAAACGACGTTTAAGTACAACTTTTTTGGATCAAAACAGGACCGAAGTGAGGATCAAATTTTTTCTGTCACAAATGTTTTATGTTTCTTTTGAGAATAAAGTTGCAAGCAATTAAAATAATACTCCTTGTGTATTATTTTAGTTCGCAAGTACGTACTACTTTTCAATCTGAAGTTAGCAAAGTAAAATAGTACAACCGATGGCTTCAAATCAAGACGATTTGTTATTATAACAGGACGCTAAAAAAATGATGCTCAATTAAAATGGAACCATAGTTTTTACAGTGCAGAGGAATCGAATTTTCTCGTTGATAGTAGATTAGTGGATTCGTAGAGCTCGTAGATTTCAATGTGATAAATAAAGCTTTTTACAACTAAGGCTCTATTATAATTAAAGCATTATTATAAATAAAGCGCTATATTAAATGAAGCACGATTATAAATAAGACATTCACTCATTTCACACACATAACCAAAGTGTCTCTCTAAGAGATCAGCACTCGATAATAAATATTAGGCTGGGATACTTCTTTTGTTAAAAAAAAAAGTTTGGCACCATTCTCTTGCACTATTGTATAAATGTCTTTTTAACTAGACAATATCGAAATAGACCACCGGATCTCGAAATTTCAGTCTTCTAAATTGTTGCAAGTCCCAGAGATTAAAAAATCACGAGAAGACTGAAGAGGACTCGATTTTCTTTTAATTTTATGTCATTTTAATATTGTTGTCAACAGATGCAAAATCCTTTACATGTTGCAACGCTTAGAGAAGAATCCTAATCTCCTTATTTCATTCCCAAAACCTTTCTCTACTCACCAGGCTACAATTCGTATCGAAGAATCGATTCGCCTTTTTTTATCAATGCACTTTTAAATACAAAGAACTCTATTGTCGCATCTAACCGAGAATCGAGTCGAGAACTTGTTATTTGAGTCTATTTCAAGTTTACTAAGACTGAGGAAAACGGATTTTGAAAATAGAGACTCGAGTAAACCTTAAGATGAAATAGTAGTACCTTTCCTAAGGTATTTTGGACGAATGCAAAGTCTGCAATGGTGTAAGAAATTCCACTTGCTCTGGAAAATTCGAGACTCCCGGACTCTCAATGTACAATAAATAATGATTTTTTTCATAGATTCATCTTTGTGTATTATTATTATAAATTATTTGAATATTTGCATCTTTAATGGCGTCCCGGATTTTCCTGTAAGATAAAGCATTTATCAATTAAATTTTTGAAAAAAATTGTAGTCATTGATTGCAGGCAGTATTACTTTTATATTTTATATTATTTTTACTTTATTTACTTTTTCATAAATACTTGTGGAAGAGTATGTATTTTAGGAATCAAATATGTTTGACGCGAATCCCAACCAATACCAAGGGTTCTGCTATATATATCCAGAGGGTGATGAGATGACTTGTACGCGAATGACGATGACTGTCGAAACGGGTAAACAGGGACGAGATGAGTCATCACGATTCACGATAAAACTATAGAGGTTGGCGCGATTTCGAGAAGAATGGCTGCGAGGTGCCTGTTTTCTTAGCAAAGCTATCTTTTCCATTTTTTTTTCTCTTCCTTTTCTCCTTTCCTTCTTTCCTTCTTTCATTCTTTTTATCTTTCTTTATTCCTTACTATTTTTTCTCTTTAAAGCACAACTTCCCTCGAAACATAGATTCAAGAGATATGATATGATATGAAACTAATTATTATTATATTAATAATTACTTATTATTATTATTATTTTTTAAGTTTTTAAAAATTAATCTCTTTTTTTACTAAATATTGTTAGGTAAAACTTAATAAAAAAAAACTTAATAAAACTTATATCTTTCAAAGAAATATCCGAAATTAAATATTCCTGATCAATTTTCGATTCATTCTAAGCTTTTCCCCCTATTCATAATTCAGTTATGTCAAGAGTTCAACGCATTCGAGGTCCCAGGTTCGTAATTGTAACTAGAATAAGAATGTCTTACTACTCTTACTCTTGTGGCTGACTAATTTTGACTCTTACTACTGAATCTGACGCTTCGTTTTACAGCGCCCTGAACAGCCGTTCAATTAGGATTTATTATTTCAAAATAGACAAAAATAGACTGCGAATTTTATATAAAATTACAATAAGATAATTTTTATTCAATGAACTAAAACTGTATTAGTATGAAGATTACAAGATCGAAAAAAGATTGCTTCGTCGATCGTGTTGAATAAAAAAAGCTCCCGACCAAAGAAAAAAAAATTTGATGAGAACGCAAATTGAAGAAAGAAAAGAAAGAAACACTTTTCCTTTGCAATTTCCGCAAGTCGTAAAATTCACGCTTTAATGAAATTTATTTCGAAAGAAGAACACAATTTTTCAAATTAAAAAAAAGGATTATAGATTTATATTTTGTTCACTAAAAAAGGGAGAGATAAGTGCACGAGTTTTAATTTCGAATTTCAAATGTTTAACACTACTTTTCAATCTTGGAAGCTTCATATTTATAATTTTTAAAATAGCATATTTTCAGGTCCGCATCGATATAGATACATTTTCCCATAATAAAAAGAAAGAAAGGAGAAAGCAAAGAAGCGAAAAAGTGAGCCATTTTTCAAGGTTAAGATTTAGTAACCAAAAGAATCCATCTTGTCTAATCCCTCCAGGCAACAGCACTTAACCATTCTTCCCACTTACGCAATCAATTCATTCAGAAACCCTTCACTAAGTTTGCGCATCCACTTATACACCCTACTAATAGTGAGTATTTTCCCTTATTTATGGTTTAGAAATTCCATATATAAGACGTGTCTTTAAAAGACCGAAATATCGCGTCACATAGAATGTCGATCGGATAAATTCTCAAAAAAAGTATTTAAAAAAGAAGGGTGGAAATACCAATTTGATGCAACCGACACAAAAAAATTACATTCACAAATATCCAGCCATTTTTTTCTAAAAAATGCAGTATCTTAAAAAACTTGTAGAAGTTTATTCATTGCACTATTTTTTGAGTATCTTGCCTTCCGAATGTGAATGTAAAAATTCCAAAAAAATTTGATATTGATGCAAATGTTATCGACGTTAATTAGATATTATACGAGATCGTAAAAAATGGTTATATATCTAGATTTTTAACATTAATCTAACACAGTCTCGTGTAAACGTCTTATAGGCTATTTGTTTAATTCTTAATATTTCTTTTTTTATCACCACACGTGAGTAGAAATGTCTACAGAATTTTTCTTTTTTTCTGCCGATTGCAGGGAGAGGTAGAAAATTTAACAAAATTAAAAATATATTGAGGGTCGACCCCAAAATTCTATATACGTCAAAACTATAAACTAGCGTTACAAATCTAACTACAAAGTTCCCGTATAATTACATACCTACGCACGTGTGCCACTTGACCCTTTTTATTAGGGGAGGTCAAAAAATGTTTAAAATCCAAAACAACTGAGATTGAATAGTTTACATTTTTTAACGTGTGAAAAAAATGTATTTTTATATTTTCACATGTTATTTGAGTCTAAAATCAAACTTTTCAATCAAAGTGTTCTTTTTTTTGTAATTTTTGTTGCGTACCCTAGTCATGTGATTAATTTTTTGAGGCTTTAACCACAGTAAGAATATATAATTTAGATAATGTTCGCAAAACGAGTGCTCTGAATTTCTTTTCTCGTCTGTTTAAGTATTGCGCATTCCATGCCAATTGTCTTTAGATATTTCGCTGTCCAATCGAAGTTCCCTGCCTTGCCGATCTCCCGTCTGACGGGCGCCTCTTCGGTATACGTATATCGTTAATTATTCATCCGCTCCATTAATTAATTCACTTTTATTTATTCAATTTATCAAAAATACTTTGTCCATATTTGTTTCTCTCGAAAAAGGGTGCCAACTCCAGTCTTATTTCGTCTCGCTATAGCGAAATATAATTTGTCTATTAAATATAATATCACGCCACACACTCCGATCAGAAAACCCGAATCAGCCTCCTGGCGATCTTTGACAAATTTGATTGTCGGTTTATTCGATATAAACCGGAAATCGTGTCCACTTAAAATACGAGCGCGAAGCGTGAACGAAGGCAGCGACGACATTCGTTGGACAGCAAAAGCACGAAGATCACTTAATTTTAAATATAATTTTATTATTAGACACCGACTGGTCGTTTGAGCATTTATCCAAATTCTCCCATTTTTATATTTCTCAATTCCTTTTCCTTTTATTTTCCACATTTCAACACAAATTTTTTGTCAGCTTTTAATTAGAGGCTCGTCCGTCCCAAAAGTGATGTGTGTGTCCTTTTTAGTTTTATTTAAGTTTTATTCTTCACATCTAATGTTTCTTTTATTTCATTATGGTAATCAGTCGAAAAGTCATGCGCATACATATATATATAAACATATGTACCTTCACACACACATTGCAACATTCCACGTACGCGCATGTATATGTATATATATGTATGTGAACCGTTATTACAGTACAGTATTTATTCCTTACGAGTATATATGTTATCACGTTAGCTATTACTTTTAGAGGTTACATGCAAAATGAGTGAGCAAGCGGGATGTGTCTATCGAGATCGATTATTATTATTACGTCTATTCATGTGCCAATTGCTCAGTCTCTCGGTACCTTTTCAGAAACTATTGTTTTTCTTTTAAAGTAATAATCATGCAATTCGTCTGACTTCAATTTTTGGAATTGATTAAATTTAAACCGACCAGCATTCGAATTTGGAACATTGAAAGTTAAATGCTTCCAGATATTATTTTTCTTTAATTGGAATACTATTACACGTGCAAGGATTTCCGATTCGGATTTCTCGTGGTTTTGAAAGCTTTCAAATTTGTCAATTGAAAGGCTTCTAACTTTGGAACTTCAGATCAAAGTCTTTAAAGTCTTCATTCGATTTCAATACAAGAGTTTTCGAATTTGCATTTTTTCCATTTTTAATGCTTCCAACTATTAATTACTTTTTCAAATTAGAATACTTTAATTTAAAATTCCTTTTGAATGTTCATTTCTTTCCGATCCCAGAATTTTAATTGAATGTTTGGAGGATTTTTCCATCATTTTCTTTTCTTTGTTTCATTTCGTAATCAAAATTTAGATTTATTTCAGGTTTAAAAGTTTCCGAATCGCCCTTTAAGAAGCTGAAGAAGATTATTTTCTCTTGAATCCCAAGGCTTTACTTGAATTGCTCCTTGAATAAAAAAGTTTTTTTTTATGTTTAAATTGAAAAATCTTGAAAAATTTATATTATTTACTTTGATGCCCTTCTTATTCGAAATAATTCCAAATTCAATTTTCATCCAAAATTGCATTTGTTAAATCCCAAACCTTTTAAAATTGTGTTTATTTCCAACTGAAAAAATTGCTTCAAACTTGAATCCTTTTTAAATTGACCATCAATTTAAGCTTCCTAGATAATATTGTGTAATATCTATTAAACTTCTAATTCCCAATTTCCAAATCCAAGAATGAAACCTGCAAATTTCGTTGATTGAGAACTTCTCATCTGCCAAGTCGCGTGAATTTCACGTCATTTCGGTTGTATTTTGACTGTTTATCGCGTTATTTCGGTTGAGTTACGAGAGCATTGGACAGTAAGGGTTTCCAGGGATGAGGTCAAGAGACGCGTTAAATCATCACGCCAGCATCGCAATGGCCGTAATCACTTCCGGTTATTATATTAAAGTGCACAAGGATCGATAAACTCTGCACGTGTGGCAGCTTTGAAATCGCAAGTAGCTCTGGAGATCAAGAACTAAATGGATTTTTCATTATTCATGAAACTCGCAAGCGTCTAACTTTTTTTTTCTCTCGCCACCGCACCCTCGTCCATTTAGAAACGCGTCTCTCTGTGAGAAAAATCATCGTGAATTCACCGAGGAAAAATTCCACTAAATTAACGTTTTTATAGAAAGTCATTCAACCGTAATTAGTACTAATAACTTTGCTTGTTCCACCGAGAAAGTACAATTTGTAATCTGAGAGACAATTGTACTTGTTTCACTTTGAAAATATGAATTTGTATTTCCTGGCCATTCTTTAAAATTGAAAATTTGGAAACAGGTATGTTGGACATCAATGTTTTCAAGTAAATTATTTCAATTTTCCCAAAATATTTTTTCATGATTCCCGCAATCGCTGACGATGTTTTGTGGTGTTTAAAATGTGCACCTTTAAAGACTAACGCTACAGAAAACTACAGCAAAGAATGCATTATCAGATACTAAATATTTAATCTAAATAATCGATAGTCGGAAATTTCACAAGGAACAGGGTCGTCTACGATTTTTTGGGCTTGGATCAGGCAGGGACATACGATTAGTACGGATGTCCACCTTATAATAATAATAATAATAATAATAATAATAATAAGGTCATCCGCGTCTAGGGACCTGACTTCAAGGAACAGTGTTGAACGATCTTTTCTCGCGTAAATTTCCCGTTCTTGCTTACCTTCTAGGACAGAAGGAGCAAAAGTGGATGACGTACACGTTCCAGTTGCGTCGGGATTGTTTGCTTTAAGGAACCATGATCGTAGCTTCCGGAGCCTAAAACTTCTCTCCTAATAAGTTCTAAAATTCAGGTAATAAGGGCTTACAATTAGATAAATTAATGGCTGTTATATATATATTTATAGGTATAATACTCCTGATTCATAGGTATATATAAGTATATTAATATTCATAATATATTTAAATTTAATATTACTTTTAAACTTTTGTAACGTTTCATAGATCGAAAAATAAATATAAAAATAAACCGGGCATTTAGGTATTAATATTTTGTATCAATAAATTTCTTATCTTTCTTTTTTCTTCCTCTCTCTTCCTTTCTCTTTCGCGTTCGCTGGAATTCTTAGAACCGCGCGCAACGTCTGGCTGTCTTCCCTCCTCATTGTAAATTTTTAAAATCGTTTTCAAAAACGATCGACGATGATATCATATATTATACTATATGTACTTCGTGAGCTTTCTTTCTTTTGCAGTTTCTCATTTTTTAAAGACAAATCCGTAAACTTTTTATTTTTAATTATCCTTAAGCATTGCCTCGGGAAGACTGGGATAGCGCGATCGTCAATTGAAGAACTCTTTACGATCCGATACGACCCTATTATATAGGCTTATCGCGTTAATCAGCCTTTTTTCATGTTTTCTTAAAAAGAAAAGCCTAAGACTTCGCACAATATCCTCCCCCGAAAGTTTTTTCGATACAATTTATTTTATCTTCTTATCTGTTGAGCATTTCGCAACATACACGAAAAAGTACAAGATAAATTATTACTCTTTTCACGCCCTTGATTTATTTCTGTCATTCGGGAAAAACGTACTTACACCATTTTTAATATTCAACCCCCGCGTCGCCTATCTTACCGAGAGAAAAATTAATCTACCTTTGAAAATAAAAAAGGAAAAAAAATATTCAAAAATTCTGGAACTATTCCCCCGGTGATTTTGACTTAAAATCTTTCGCACCATATCAGTACGCATAATTTGTGACTCCGTCTATAGTTCTTTTCCAAATGCAAACTTGACAATTTCTTAAATTAATTATTTATATTATAACAAATGAGTTCAAGTAGGCAGAATGCGCCTACAAGAAATGGATTCGTAGTCAATAAAATCTATCATTTCAAATCTAGACAAGGATGCTTTATGTCCTCATGGCTATTTATCATATTCATGGACAAGTGTCTAAGAATGGCTCTCTTCGATGAAGAAGGTGTAAATCTCGAAACAGTGAAGGTGCGTGGATTGGCTTTCGCAGATGACAAGATTGTTATGGCAAGACTGATAATTCTTAATAGAATTAATTATCAAAACTAGATGTTTGCAGCAACAAAGTCCAAAATCTTAAACTATGTATCATATGGCGAAGCATCCTATAGGGGTAGATTTTTTGAATTATCATACTCTAGGGTGTAAGTATTTTTAAGACTCAAGATAATATTATAATATAGCATCAATTAGAACAATTTTGTGCAAAAACAAGAAAGAAAAAACAATGATACCTCTTAAAACAGTAAAAGTATAAAAAATATAGAAGGGGTGATTTCCACCCCTAAATATGAACGATTGCCCAAAATTTTTTTTTCTATAGTCTGGGATCCTCTTTTCACCTGCAAAGTTACAAAAAAATCGGCGTCCGACACCAACCTAAACCCCCTTGTTAGGCATATGTTTTATTCTAGTTTCATTGAAGAAGAAAATATTTTTGCCGAAAAAAAATTGAAAAAAAAAAATTATTTTTCAAGCTAGAATCTATATTATGTTGATGGCTAACTACATGTTTTTTAAATAAAGATTATTAATCAAAAAGGTGTTTGCCGAGTTTTATCAGAGTTTCTTTGCTTTCATGGCAGTAAATAATTCACAAAAAGTAGAGAAAACAGCATGGTTATCATGAAAAAACGTGGGTGGTCAACTGGCCGCCCGCGCGTTCGCCCGTGACTCAAGTTGGCGCGAACGCATGAAGGTAATGGTATAATAATAATACAAAATGTTCGATTTATTTTTTTTTGAATTTTTATACAGCCATATAAGTCCGGACACTTTAGCCTGGGACACCCTGTATAGCAGTTAATAAGTTAATCTCGATAAATAAAGAATACGCAAAATGTCCTGTCACGCACCCGATTGTTAAATAATATTAGGAGTAGAGCTAAATATTTTACAGTTTAGGCTTTTTTAATCCATTAAGGACCAAACGTCAGTTTTTTCAACACTTTTTTCAGCGACATTTTCTGCTACCGAATCGATTGTTGACAAATTTCAAAACAATGAATTCTAATATAAAAGTTCCTGAAATTTCTAAATACGTCATCAGAATTGCAACGAAATTCAAAATGAAATAATTATATTCTTTTCTTTAAAAAAATATGAATTTTTAATTTCATCAAATCTTTGTTTGATTATTTTCGTCTCGAATTTGCAAAAACATACCACTAAAGAGTGAAGTTCTTGCGTCCGTGGAGCTTAAGCTTTAAAATCTATAGGTTAGTTTTCCGAAATTCAAGATGGCAATGTCTAATATGGTGGCTAAAAACAATTTTTTTTTGCTATTCTTGATTTTTCGTATTGAAGCAATATTTTCAAATAAATTCCCATACATGCATGTATATAAGGGTTTTTAGAGTCGCTGATCACGAATCCGAAATCAGATTTTCCTAATTCAAGATGGCGTATCCAATATGGCTCCCAAAAATTACTGAAACATTCATATTTTCATAAAAATTCGCACATGGGGGTTTTTGGGGCCGCTGATGACAAATCCGCGAATGGATTTTCGAAATTCAAGATGGCGGATCCAATATGGCTACCAAAAGTTACTGAAACATTCCGATTTTCATAAAAATTCGCACATGGGGGTTTTTGGGGCCGCTGATGACAAATCCGCGAACGGATTTTCGAAATTAAAGATGGCGGATCCAATATGGCTGCGAAAAGTTACTGAAACATTCCGATTTTCATAAAAATTCGCTCATGGGGGTTTTAGAAGAAGCTGATGACAGATTTTTGAAATTGCGGTCTGCTAGTACCACTGCATACAGGGAACAAGCCGAATCAAGTAGTAGTGACAGAAAAAATTGGAATGAAATTCCGAAGTCACGTAAAAACAAATCCGAATATGAAAATATGAGCAGGCTGATTATGCCCAAAGTTAGCTCGAAGAATAAAACGCAGGCACGAAAAAGTGTACCACAGAGTAGCAAGTATAGCTCCTTTCTCACGAGTGGGATTACGGTTGGAAACAAATGAATAGTGAACTCCGATTTGTGAATCTGGGCAATATGTAATCCTGAAGGATACTCATTCAACTGCGACATTTACCATGGCAAAGGGCCCAAACCCTTATTCTAAAAAAAATAACATTACACTTGAAAATGAATAAATAAATAACATTACTCTAGTAAATGTTCACCTCCACGTGGTCAGAGTTGGGCAATGGCGATGAATATATCGACAGCGAAAAGACATTTGAACGATGCAAATGATATTGATAACCATTTTTCATAATTTTTGGCAGTGGTATTCGATCCGCCATTAAGAATTTTTCAAATCTGATCACGGATTCGTCATCAGCGGCCCCAAAAACCCTTATGTGGGAATTTTGGTAAAAATCGGAATGTTTCAGTAACTTTTGTTGACAATAGGTCGTTCTCTAGATATTGTTGATTAAATAATCAACAATTTGTATCATATACAATTTTTCCCCTGCCTAATAATTCTTGTAAAAAATGCAACAAGAGGCCTATCATAAAATCGATTTTTATGCATTGTTTATGGAAATTTTCTAGGTTTCTTTCCATAATTAATAAGATTATGATAAGAGGAATTAAACAGGACCAGCTCTAATCTTCCAACAATGGGAAGGACTCGTAAGGAAAGCGACCTTTCCATTGTTTAAAGTTTGGTGCCAGGTAGCAAAAATTAAAATTTTGTAAAATCTTTTTAAGCATGTTCCATGAGCTTCGTTACATTATTACGAGAAAATAAAAAAAGTAAACAATCGGATAATATATTCAATCCTAGTTGATCTTTAAAAATGGTTAAAGACTCAGATTCTAATTTATGAGTGGGCCGGTCGTGTTCGAATAAAAACACCTGTATATAGTAAAAATTGGGTACTTTAATGGATAATAAAAATCATAAGGATTACAGATAGGGACTATCGTTCGCTCGGAAAACATTCGCTCGATCAACTTGACCGTTTCGGCCCTAACTACGCACTGCCTGTCCGTTCTGTCTCTCTTAAAATCGCACATTTCTTCCTAATCGATATCTCTCGATAATCGTACTTCTATATCGCTCGAAACCGCGCTCAATTCAGTTTGTGGAAACTTAAACTGTATTATAAAAGTAGAAATAACAAACTATTCTTATCATTCGGCCATCCTGTAGTTCAGTTCGTCCTCGAACTATCTGGTTAGTCGAGTACAAAATCTTTGAGCTTTCTCGGTAGCCTCACCTCTCTGGAACTTCCTCTAAACGGCTTCGCTGATTCTATGGTACTTGGTGGATCGTTTTCTGTCAATGTTTTTTCTTTAAGGATAACGTTGTTCGTTTATCGGACTTGGTCTTTAACAGGTTTTTCCACGTTCTTTGGTTCAAGTTCATCTTCGTCACTGTTGAAACAAAAATTATCTTCTTCGACGGAAGGACGCCATATTATTAGTTGACTTACATGAGCTGTTATTGCGTATCGTCTTCCGCGAAAATCATCTTATAGTGTGGCGACTCGATACGTACTTTCAGGTAGGACTTGAGTTATGACAAGTGGACCACGAAATCTATACTGCAATTTTCTTGAATCTCCAGTCGACTGCTTAGCTGCTTGCATAAACACGATATCTCCGACTTGATATTTTACATTCGTTAAACGGTTTTCATCGTAGCGCTTCTTATAGCGTTCTTGCTCGGTCAAAATTTTCTGCCTCGCCTCTTCTTAAAGTATTTCCGGCTGATAATATTCTTCGTCCTCGATCATTTCCCGCAATCTTTCTTCATCGTAGCGTCAAGTATATCCATACAGAAGTTGAAAGGGACTTCTGCTGGTGGTAGCATTTGGCGAGGTATTTAAATCTCGTTGTATCAAAGCTAGTCGTTTGTCCCAGTCTCGGCCTTCATTATCCCTCACGTTGGCATGAATAGCGGGCAACAAGGTGTCATTTACCCGTTCTACTAATCCGTTAGCCTGTGGATGTCTGAAGAAGTTTAGAGTATGTCGAATGCCCTGCTGATCACAAAATTCTTGGAACATATTTGAAGTAAAACACGTTCCTCTGTCCGTAATAACTCGTTGAGGGGCTCCATAGTTAAGAACGAAATCCTTGAGAAAATTTATGACCCCAAGTACTTGGTGTTTCGGACTGCCTTTAAAATTGTGAATCTTGTCAGTGTGTCTGTCAGAACCAGAACGTATTTGTTACACTTAATTGAAGTGACGAATGTCCTACGTGATCCATGTGAACTTTCTCAAATGGTCTGCTTCTAGAGGGCACAGGGTGAAGCTCTTCAGCTTGACGACCAGTTTTAGCTTTTTTCATTATACACTGAATGCAACCGTAGATATGTTGTCTCACGTACCTTCCCAACGAAGGAAAATAGTAGAACTGAGTTATTTTCGATACAGTACGCTCCAGACCTTGATGTGATTGTAAATCATGGAATCGCACGACTATACTTTTACGCAGGATTTTTGGAATTACATATTTTAAACTATCCTTTATTCGCTTGTAAATAATACCATCATGCAGTTCGTAGCCTTTTACTTCACCATCCTCTAGCTTGGTTCTTAAATGGATCGATTTCTCCAATATTTCTTTTTTGTATTTTAAACCTTCGTCGGTATATTGGTACATCACAATCTCGTCAAACTCGTTTACAATCGAAAGAATACAATCTAACATTTCTGTAAATTCGTTTTCAGGTTCCTCGCTTTCAGTCGACGCTCTTGACAGGGCATCTACATGTGCTATCTGCACTCCCGGTTGATGTGCTATGTCAAAACTGAATTCACTAAGCAAATTGAACCATCTAATCACCTGGGGGGTCTTAGTTTTGTTGGCGTTAAGATAAAGCAGAGCCGCGCAATCGGTTACGATTTTAAAATGAATGTTAATTAACCAGATTCTCAAACGCGATACGGCCCAAATAATTGCCAATAATTCCAATTTCATTGAATGATAGTTGCGTTCTACTTGACTCGTGCGTCGTCTGATTGCGTAAACCGCATGCAACATTTCGTTTTCGTCTTGTTGAAACAACATAGCCGCGAGACCATTTGCACACGCATCGGTACGTAATTTGGTTACTTTCTTTGGATGAAACGCAGCTAGTATGGGCTCAGATGCCATTTTAGCCTTTAATATATTATAATATATCTGTTTCTTTCCATACGCGAAACATTTCTTTGATTTTCTTACGTTCTACATTACTTGCGCGATAAGGATTATAAGAAAATGATTTACTACCTGGTTTTAATTTGATGTCCATCGTTATCTCACCAGTACCTCCCAATTCCTTGAGATTTTTCGAAACCACATCTCTAAATTCGTTTAATACCTTTAATACGTCTTGTACTTCTTCTTTCGATCGATCTTCAGCTACGTTGATTTCCTCTGGAACAATAGGTTGAGGATCTTCGGTATCCTTGATTGCTGGTAAAGGGTGAAGGTCTGCTCGATAGATAGTTTCGGAGCAATTCACCTTCAGGTCACTGCCGCTCAGGTTCATCACCGGAAGTAGAAACTCGTTGTTGCCGCACCGGGTGTTGATTAAATTGATCGAGTGCGGAGGGATCGCAGTCGCGTTCGAAGCAGTTGAAATATTCGGATAGTTCTCACACGCAACAACTTTTAAATATGCACCGGCACTGTGCTTGAAAAATAATGAATTTCCGATTTTATAATAATCCACATAAATACTATCCGTATATGATCGCTCTATTAGCACGTTGGTGTTCAGAGTGTCATCTGGGACAACGCGAATGTTGATACCGGGTACCAAATAATTTTAATTCAGTTTCGTTTGGTGCAATTTCAAAACTGTGGGATACTGCGGCCGATATTTTCATTAAACAATCAGATGCACCTTGATCGATTTGCGCACAAAATTTTCGATCTTTCACGATCACTTCTTTTAGATATTTTCTCAAATTATTATTATTTTCGGCACTGAGCACTTGACTCACTTCTGATTTCTCATTACTCTTCAACACCGTGCAGTGACGTTGAGTATGTCCCTTGTCATCGCACATTCTGCACCATAATTCCCTTCGTGGTTCAGGACAGTCTCTCGATATGTGACCATACTTGTTACAATTGTAACATTTCGGGTCATCCACTTCATTACGCAGCGGAGGTCTTCGGTCTGGGTTGTCTTTCGCTTTTAAATCTTCCGTCGGCTGAGATTGTTGAGGCGTCAATCTCTCGGTGGAAATCTTCTTAACTTCGTCGGGGGGGTTTCCCTTTAGACAAGCGGCTTCTCTCGTCCCTCTGATGCGCTCCGTTCGTTGATCATACATACGTTCATGTTTACGCATGTCATGCAGTAGGTCGTCGAGATTCTCATGCTTTTTTGCATCCATCGTCACTTATAAGTCCTTGGCCCAGAGTCCTATCAGCAATTGTTGCTTGGTTTCCTCAAAACTTAAATTCAATTCGTGAAACAATCTGGCCTTGTCCATACAGTAGGCGATAATTGACTCTGATTTAGTCTATACACGTTCGGTCATTATTCGATACTTCGTGGTTAAATTCTCAGAGACGATGAACGTATTGCTGAAAGCTTGTTCGAACATCTCTCATGTAGTTCGTTCATCAGCTTTCATTTTGAACCAATTTAAGGCTCCGTTTCGAAGGTGTGACCGCGCAGTCTCGAGCTTGATGCTAGGAGACCATCTTTGCAATTGGCCCATGCTTTTTACACTTTTCAGCCAGTCCCGTGCGTGCGTGCTTCACTTTTCACCGCAAAAAATTTGAATACTACGACTGAGATGCGGTACAACATGATACGTATCGACCGTCGGATTCGAATCGGTAGCCGGAGATGCACGTGGGGTAACCACTACTCGGTCAATTATTCTTTAGAAAGTTGCGTCCCGTCAGCGGTTTTCTTCAATCATCATAGCCATAATGCGTTCAAAAAAAATCGCTTCGATAAGAGGACGAGCACTGTTATTTATTTGAAAATAATTGTCCGCGCCGATGTGATCGCGATGAAGTTGAGAGTCACTTGGGTTGAGATCGGGTTGCACGAACGGATTCATACTGCGTTGTAATTGTATCCCGGGGTTCAGTGTACCCACAGCTTGATTCTGCATTCGAACCGGCGGTTGTTGGTTTTGTTGATCGTTATTTGAACTACCGGCGTTTTGATCAATGCCGCGAAGATTTTCACGACTTTGATGTAGCGGATCCTCGCCGCGATCGTGTCGTTCATTTATCGGATGACGGGTGCGCGCATTTTCGTTTTCCCGATTTATGGTACCAAAGTTTTCTCTCACTTTATTATTCCGTAGAGTAAAATCACTTCCGAATTCTGATTCGTCATTAAAATGTGGGCCATGCGTTGCATCACATGCACCCGTCTCGTCCGCGCGAAGACCGCGTAGGAATCGTTCAAATTCGCCTATTGTTACTTGATTTTCACCTCCGTGATCACCCATTGTATTTTAGTTTTCGCGAGTCCATTTAATTCGGAAAATATCAGGTTTACGAGAAGAGAGTTACGCTGTGCAGAGTTAAGTAAAGAAATGTTACCATCCACAAGTATGAACAAGAGTGGGGGGGGGGCACTCCTTCCTTTGTTCTCGAATCTTCTTCACGTTTCTTCACGTTTTGAAATTTAGTCGTAAATAAAAAAACTGAACAACCTAAGAGTCACTTTTTAATGATTTTATTGTAAATCGAGCACAACAAAATCAAAACCGAACTTATCTTTTCTGATAAAATACGATGATTCGACACGACTCGCACTGGGTAGAATCCCACTTCTGAACTGTTAACGACTCAGATTCTAATTTATGAGTGGGCCGGTCGTGTTCGAATAAAAACACCTTTCTATAGTAAAAATTGAGTACTTTCATGGATTATAAAAATCAATAGGATTACAAATAGGGACGATCGTTCGCTCAGAAAACATTCGGTTGATCAACTCGACCATTTCAGCTCGAACTACGCACTGCCGGTCCGTTCTGTCTCTCTCTTAAAATCGCACATTTCTTCGTAATCGATGTCGCTCGATAGTCGTGCTTCTATATCGCTCAAAATCGCGCTCAATTTAATTTGTGGAAACTTAAACTGTATTATAAAAGTAGAAATAACAAACTATTCTTATCATGATGCAGTGATTTTTTTGCCTGAGATTTTTATAGCAAAACTTGTGTTATTTTCAGGATGAACAATATATGTGCGAGATAAATTTTATATCCATCGAGATAATTCTCGATAAGAAATCAAGATTCAATTCATCTTGGAAATGTCAGAGAGATAACTTTGTCCACGAATCACCATATAATGCAATGTGAAAATTAAATTATCGTTATCTTCATTGGTATATATGTATTGAAAGGAAGATTTATTCTTTTTACATGAAGTAGAAAATACTATCTCTTGTAGCAAAATTTCGACATTCCTTTCACATATAAATATGTGTCTGTGCAATATTTTATGGGGTTTCGCCAAAAACATTTATCATTATTTAAAAAAGTCTGCTAAGAATAAGAGAGATTTCTAATGTGATTTCATATTACATATAAATGGTGGAACGGTTACTGGATACAGAGGGAAACAGTTTCACAAAAAAGTAATTCACTTCGGAGAAAACTGAGTTTTACTTTTGAGGTTGGAATTTTATGGTTTCTGAAAATCGTCTTAAAATCTTCACAACAATTGTAATTGTTATTTTGTTTTTTAGATTATGAAATGTCCCCGCCGAGATGTTCAGTTGGCCCAGAAAATAATTTTTTCAATGAGACGGTGTCACAGTGTGACATAAGATTTACCGTATTCAAGTAATGATAAATAATAACATTAACATTTTCTGCTGTTGAACCATGAAGATATTGAAATATATGCTTTTTGTGAATATCATAACAAATACCTTGATCATAAAAGTCTTTATTTTTAATGGATATGAAAAAGCAACTTGGACGTACTGCTACCATAAAAAATACGATTTCGAGCAAATCCTTTAAACTCGATGTGTATTTGAATTTTTTAGAATTTTCTAAAAAAGAATCCGTTCTTTAAAAAATAGTCACTTGCCACCTTCTCCCGTTCCATCCTTCATGTATCAATTATATTACGAACGTAATACAAATTGTAAAAAAAAAGGAGCGAACAAGAGTGTTGATAATTGTGAATAATAAAAACAGTCTTATAAATAATCGTATAAAGCTAAAATAAAAATCAGAAACATATGACTTATAAGTATGAAGAGTATAAAATATAAAAGAGCGTGCTTTTAAAAAATGTAAAGTGCTCCTTTGTAACATATTTGAAGAATTATAATCCCATACTATTCACACTATCGATTTTGGAAAGAACGAAGAGAGTTTTAAAATTTTCTTGTGTTGTGCTTTTTTTTTACAGAAATCATTATAAATAATTTGTACTAGTTGTGCACAGTCAGCTAGAGTAATGGTTTTATTATTTATATTATTACAAATTCTAATAAATAATTAATAATTACAAATATAATAATTATTTATGACTTATTAATTACAAATAAAAGAATTGATTAATGATTATAAACGAGGTAATTAATTAATAATTAACAATTACAAATACAAGAAATAATTATAATAAATCTATTATAATCATTGTAATTAAATGTAAAAAATGATAAAAATTAGTATTCATTATTGTTAAAAATGTTGTTCACATAAAGTGTTGCAAGTTTAACTATAATTTTTGTCATTGAATGTACTTTTTGTATAATATAATAATAGCAAACACAGTAAAAATATGAAGAATACAATAATAAATATCTTAATAATTATATATAAAATAATTAAATATCAATTGATAATTAATAATTAAAAATATACTAATTAATTATGATACATAAATCAATTATAATTATTCTAATTAGTGATTAACAATTATAATAATTAGTATTAATTACTATTAAAAATGTTCTTCACAAAAGGTGTTGCAAGTTTAGCTATAATTTTTAACATTGAATGTACCTTTTGTATAATATGATAATAATAGCAAAGATAGTAAAAATATTAAGAATAGAATACTAAGTATACTTTTATAATTAAAATTTGTTATGACTTTCATGATTTATTTATTGGTACTACTGCGATTCTCGCAGTCCTCTTTTAATTTTGCAGATATTTATGTCCGTGATCCAAGATAAATAGTTAACCACATCATTAAAAATGACAAACTGTAAACTTCAAATTGTGCTTATAAAAGTATACAATGAACAAAAGTATGAAATTTAATTCTTCAAAAAAATACATCCATAAGTTGTGAAAGAACTTTCTTTTAATTCATGCATTTTAACTATACGTATTTGCAGTTCGATATATTTCTTCATGATAATGATAGATTAACACTTGAAGGACGCACATCCAAATATTTTTTCTAAAAAAAAATCATGAGTGATGTTGAAACAATACAAAATAGAAAAAAAGTATCTCCAAAACCTCAATGGTAATTCAATTATCTGATGAAAATACTTGGAAAAAAAACTTAGACAATCGGAAAAAAATCGGTAAGCCCGTGGGATCACATTGACCCCAAGTGTCCTTTAGGGATAATTAGTTTCAAATTTACAATTTCTATTAAATGTAAAATTATGTATCTTCAAGAATTAAAAAAAAAATCTTATTATCTACTTTTAAGCATCTAAGTTTGAGAAACGCTGTGCTACAGCTACATTATGACGCGAAATGATTTCAATCGTAGTTAGGAAAGCGTCTCTGTGTTGTCATGGTAACCAATATGGAGGTCGTCGTACTAGACGCGACTTGTACGTATTTCATACTCCCAAGTGGCGGGACCATAGTTTGTTGGATCATGGGTATTCTCGAGATTGGTTCTTGACCGCTCCAAACGAAAATGGTGTAACATGTATGATGCGACGTTGCCGATGATGTTTACTACAGAAATAAGTGATACTGTTTACGTTCATTGTTGACATTCGTAGACGCCGCAAAAGGTCATGACCGGCCCAGGGGTGGGACTCCGATGCCTTAAGTCGAACCTTAGAGGATATATTACATGGAGTGTTCGTCCCTATCCCTGAAGCATTGTAGTACGGGTCCTTATGATAGATGTCGCAAATCAAAATCTCCTAGGTGAAAGTGCAACTTTGCGCGCGCTTGTTAAAGCAAGAAAGTGTTAAATTTTTGTAAATAATATGATACAATCTTGATTTTGAATTAAAAAAACGGAAAATCATTGTTAATGAAATTTTTATCAATTATTTCACCAAATTTCGAAATAAATAGCACAAGCGAAAGTACTATAATTATTACAAAATTGTGTTCAGTCAGTTTAGAGCAATTCCATGTCAAATAATCTAAAGAATTTCAGATATTGTGAGTAATTTTCATGAAAATTCTAGTATTATTTCCTTATGTTGTTGAAAGAAAACCCCTAAATTAATTTTTGAAAAAAGTAAAAAAACTTAGCAGATATTGAAAATTCAAAATTTTGGTCCTTTTTTTCTTGACCTTTCATAACTTTGGTGATACGAATTATATTAAGGTCTATTTTTTCAATTATTTTTGATAAGACGTACTTTTGAAAAAATATTTCTCAAACAGAAAATTTAAAAAACTTCTTAATTTTTCAAAAACTAATATTTAAACACAATTCCTGGAAAAAATCACTTTTTATTTTCTTTATTTTTCTATATAGATAGCTTACAATGTCCTCTACATGCCCTGTAAATATCAAAATGGAATCTCCCTTAGTTTTCGAGAAATATGTATAATATACGAACAATAGAAGACTAAAGTGACAAACACTTTCACCGTCTGAGATTTTGAACAGCGCTACTTATCTTTTGGACGTGAAATTACCCCTGATTAGCACTATATGCTCTAAGAGCAGGGTTGCACGGTTACGCGTAACTCGAACTTTTATACGTATAATACGTAATTTACGTATTATACGTGAAAAATGTAAGGAACGTAAAAAATTACGATGGCGGGTGAGGGAAAAGAGCACAATATAACTTCACTTATTCCGGAATGCATTAATTGCGAGATTAAGTTAATTATTTTTTATGAAATTTAAAAATAAGTAAATCAAACCATTGCAACCGTTAGCGTCTCGGTCTTCACTCAAACGATTTGAAATCATGAATTATGGCTATATTCTAAATCAACGTCAATACCTGCGAACATTCTTGATATTCAAATTACGTGTAAGAAGCCGACACTTCTGACGCTATCTGTTTATTGGGCAAGTGCAACGTGTTAGGATCAACTTTGTGAAAATTGGAGTCGAGTTTGTATCGAAAATACAAGTTTTAAAGTGGATATAACGTGACCACCCGGTAAGGATAAATATTTTTATGTATGATAAAGTTGTATTATACATATTGGTAATTGTACTTTAATAAGTGTACGAAGTAGCTGTAATTTTAAACATAACCTACAAGCCTGACATCTTTGTGCTTCCTGACGTTTTCCATAGTCTTTCCAAAGACGGAATTGTTCATCAATTTATAGAACTTCTTTTCGAATTCGTTGGTTTCTCTTTTTCTATGTTCTGCATTTAAATCCATGTAATCTTCTACTGCTTTTTTGTCTCTGATAAATTTAGGCAAACTCACAAAAATTGATGGGCCTACTGTGAAAGGTGCAGAATTGTTTATATTTACATTTGAATTCATTATTTCTTTCAATCTCAATGCACATTTTGTCTGCTCAAAATCCTCTACTTTATTCAAAAGTTGTTTTCTGACTTTACTCTCAACCCTTCATTAATTTCTGTCGATTTTGAAATCAGTTCATTTTTAGTATTAAAGAATTTAATTGCTTTAATTTCCCTACCCTCTCCTATAGCACTGCATTTTGCGGCGAGAATAACATTCGTTTCTAAACCCTCACCCAAACTCTTCAAAGCATTTTTCATCCTGTGAGTAATCATTTTTTTGGAATCTTCGAAAAAACTATTTAAATCTTTATGTGTTAAATTTATAATCAAACCTGTTCTCACTCGACTCTTGAGTGCAGACTCCACATCTTGCCATCTGGTTCTGTCTTCTTTCCTATCCAAGCCCTTGTTGACACCAGTTCCACTCTTTTATTTGAGTAGGCCAATAGCTAATAACAATTTATTTTTTTCGCCCAGAGATAGATTCTGCTTTCCCTTTTGCAAAATTTTATTCAGCCTCCGAATATCTTGGGTACATTGATGTGTCCAGTATGCGATCTCTGCAGTTGTTGCATTTTCATGCAAAATTTCAAATACACTGTCATAAACCTTGACAAAACCTTCTGCTGTACGAAAACAGCTCAAAAAATATTTACAATCACTATATAAATTTTTTCACTTCACTTTACTTTTTTATGCTTGTGTATTTTTTCTCAAATGCTGGATGACAACTGAGAGAAATATATGCTAAACGCGTCTTTTATAGATGCAGATTTACTATCCTTGTCGAGTAACATATCTACCTCTTTGTCCTAATGTTCTAGATCGTTCTACATTATAATCGACACTTTCGGGATATAATTTTTGCAACGCAAAACGTAATGTGTCATTAGAGTAACCTTGAAGTTATTTACGAGAAAGTCTTTCCATAAATTCTGCAGTATTGCATTATATGATGCAATAAAGTTCTAAAACGTTCTACATTATAATCGACACGTTCAGAATATAACGTTTTGCGAAGTAAAAGATGTAATCCGTCATTAAAAATCACAAACAACTTTGAAGATGTTTGCACCAAATTTTTGACCTCTGAATTAAATTAGTTAGCTAGAAATAAATAAGATCATCCTTGATATCTAAAAACTCTATTATAAAGCAGCTTTAGTGGATGATTGCAAATTTTGAAATATTCTATTATATTTATATTGTATTCAGCTTATTTTTGATAAACTTGTTTTAAATTTTCAACGTGCAATAGGCAAAACTGACCTTTCTAAGTAAGAGATGAAAAACGAGCATATATCTGTGAATAAAAAGGCATGTGATCTCATATGAAGTGTTTTCATATGACGTACGAAGCGATAAGTGCCGGGAAGTGCATCCTTAATGTATATAAGTTGAAGCACGTGTGAAAAAGCATGGAAAAAAATGCACGCTGTTTAATCTCTCTTTCGAGTCTCGAAATTATTTGCAGTATCTTATTTCTTGTGACACGTTGAGAAGATGACGGACCTAGCATATGGCAAAATAATGATTTTCAAACGTTGTGATTTGACTAAGAAAGCGAACTTTTGCAAGCAGTAAAAAGAGGTGATCTCTAGAGAACGAAAGCAGAGTCTAATGAAATGTAGGCAGGCATAGACGGTCAGTGCATCAAATGTTTTCTAAAATGAAAACTTTTAAAAACGTCTGGATTGTATTTCGAGTCCTTGCCCACTCGCTACGCAACAGCAGAATAAAGCGATAAGAATCCTGAGCCTATAACCTACCATAATAAATGCTTTATTTTTTTGGATACTCTCTTACCTATATTGTTCGATTGGCTTAAATATATTTTTTTAATGCCAATTTTTTCATCTTCCTCTTTATCCTTGAGTTCTGGAAGATTCTACATTATAATCAACACTAGCCAAAACAGGATGTGATGCATAGCCCTCCGTATCAAATTTCATCTGTACACCTTCACCTTTTTGCGCATTTAATAAATATTTTATCTGTAAGGAAGCAATAAATCATCCTTCTCGTTTTTTCCCAAAACTATATCACGCAGCAGAAATTTCCAGGACGAAGCAAAATATAACCTTGAAATTGTTTACGCGAAAAAATTCTTGAGATAAGAAATAACCTTGAACCTGTTGCTACATGCATTTGGCTGGCACAACTGCGCAATATTACTCTGTGACGTCATCATTGAATGTTCTAGAACGGTCTTGATGTCAACTCACACAGACACACGTACACAGGCTTACCTCACACAGACACGCACTGATACTGATCAATCAAGAACCGGCATAGCTCATCTACTGACCGCGCGAATCTCACGCTCCTGTCGTAGCTCATATCTACAAATGAGAGGGTTTTCCGATGAAAATGCATAAATTTAAGTTTCAAAACGGAAAATTCTATAGCATTTCAGGGCTGTACTCTATCATCCTGAAACAACCATGATTTTTTATGCATATTTTATGCAGAAGTTGTCTGCAAAAATTTATTTTTTATTGATGCACCCTTCCCAAAATAATTGTCAAAACCCATTTTTTGGGGTGTTTTCCACGATTTAGGGGTGTTTTTATCCTTCACCCCGGGTCAAAATTATTTTTTAATTACTTCTTATGCCTTCAGGTATATTTATGCCTAATATTAATAATTTATTATTATTATTTTTTCAACGTTTATAAATGTTAACAACTGTTGGTCCACCACATTGAATTTTTTTTACCTCAAATTCATAATGTGTAACCCTAATATACATACACAAGGTGTTTTCTCTGCTCTAGGACTTAATTTATTCAAGTTTTTCATCGACTCTTCGAAATTTCTAAAAAAAAATGGATTTTCAAATTAGCGTACAGATATTTGTTCAATTTTACTAGACATATTTAGCAACACATTGCGAAAGGTTTTATGAAAATCGGTGGAAAGCCGCCGGGTTCTTATGTATAAGCCTTAGCTGACTCCTCTAAACGGCCGAGAACCCGAGCACTCCAGTATAGTGAACAACTTTCTCGGGATAAGTTATTTCAACTAAAACTTTTTTCAGTGACCGTACCGCTGCTCTCGTCGAAGTTGGCGAAACGTAGTTTTCAAGCATTTTTATCCACAAACGGCCGAATAATCGCGAGTTGTGGTTTATAAAACATCGATTTTTGCCCGGAAAATTTTGCAAGTATTTATTGTTTATCTTGAATGATAATGATCGAATACAAAATTTTATTGAAAATCATTTGTCGACCGCTCCAAAATGAATACCAAGGTATATATTGTTTTACCTTTCGACCACTTTTTTTCATCGATCGATTTCCCCGTGTGAATAATAGTTCTACGCGATTTCGAGCGCTTAACGAGTTATTGCATCCGTCACCTTAATTTGATTATTTTATAACTGCGTATTCAAAACTATGATCTTAAACTGAAATTAAAGAAATTTCAAAGATGATAAATATTATTATTAAAAATCATATCAGGTAGTATCAAGTGACATTCAGAGTGATTGGACAGATTTCAGAAATAAAAAATGTGATTCAGCTCCAAAAAAATAACTGTAATTTTCAACGTTCAGAATGAAAGAATTTTAAATATTGTGAACCTTTAAAGATCAATTGTTCCAAAAGCGTTAGAAATTATATGCTTTGTATTTGGGAACTTTTAAATTTAATTAATTCAAACTTAAAGCGTTGAGTCTTAAACAATATCATACCTCATTTGAAAATTCAAGCTATATTTTAAGAAAGTTGCAAAATCTAGTAAGTTGAGTATAATTTCAAACAGGGACCCTCGAAACTGATAGGGCTGCTAATGGCTCGTAACATTTCAAGAACATCGTGTGATAATATCACAGTTTCCTCGTAATAGAGGCTCTAAACTAAGGGATTTACCACCTAATAAGATGTGTTTAATGTCTCTATTCAACCATATTATGTCGAAAATATGTTTTCAAAATGAAAGGCGAAAATTTCGAATATTACACTGACTTCTATGAACTCAAAAAAATATTATTTGAATTGTGCAATAGAGAAAAATAAAAAGCATTCACAGAAAAAGTCTTAATTTTGTTAATGCTCAATTATATTAGATCTAGAATTAAACCTATTTCATGCTTAAAAAGACCCTCTTCGTTACAACAAAATTTTGTATCTCTGTAGAAGCTAAATAGTCCCGCGCGGCGAAAAAGGAACATTTCGAAGTTTCTGTACCTATAGTTAATTTGAGGTGAATGATGATAATTTTTTATTTTAATAATTGGCCAAGTTGTTCTATACCCACAAATGAATGATGTCGAGTTGAAAAATTCTAATTTTGAAATAATTCCAAACAATTTTTAGCATTTCAATCCGATATCGTAAAATTTTAAAAGTCCAATTTATAGATTCTCAACTTTCAACTTTTTTATGTCAGAATGAGAGATATATATATATATAGCGAAGTTTTAGCGTATTCAAATGAAGCGTTAAAATTATTATAAATTATTTCTTTTGAGACAAAAGTATGAAAAATACAATTGAAGTTTTTGAGAGTTATTTGAGTTATTTCTGTCAGTATCCAAAAGGATTTTGCGTCAATAGCGTTAAGAATTTAAAGGCTGGTGTGCTATAAAATGTGATTTAGTCGATGACTAACTTGGGTCAAAGTCGTTCGATGAGTGTATAAAGTAGACGAGCGTGAAACCTGGAACGAACATTTCACGGCTGTTACGATCTATGAGATTTTAATGTACAATAAAATGAGAACTACAGAATAAAAAAATTATAAAACCACAGGAAAGGGTGAATTCAATGTATGAAAAATTAGGTGTTAACATTTTTCATAATCAAACAAACCGTTCAAAAATCAATACTTTTATTTTTACTACTGTAAAATGCAATAATTTTGAAACAATTCCATTTTTTACTAAGAACTTCACCGCATCGGTATTGAAAGATTCTAGTAGTTCGTTAATGTAACTACGATATCATGAAGTTCGCACTGTCAAGGTGTGGACCAGAGAGGTGGTTTTTTGTTTCAATCCTTACTTTTTCAAAGAAACGTTAATATGGAATATTTTTTTCTGTCATAGCGGCAAGACGCTCCTTGTAGCCAGTTTCGAGATACACGACTTTCTTGCTCATTACGTTCAATGAAAAGCGTCCTCTTTCTTGTATTTGTATTAACTCTTGCTTGGCGAATCATAATTTTATAAGCTAGCTGTGAATTCGATTTCGGGGTTTTCACACTTTTAGTATTTACAATTGTATGGTGATCACTTGATAAGCACTCTCCTCATCATTATAATTAATCAGCCCATATATTATTCTTTTCAAAAGAAGTGAAAATCAACAGAAAACGACCGAGCGAAATTTGTATATACAATTAAAGGAATAAAATCGGTATATGTAAGCGTGTGTTGAAGAAGGAAGCGTACAAGTGTTAGGACTCACTGCGGATACAGGGGTGTTAGGAGATGACAAGAAGGGGCAGAATAATGTACAATGATGGGACTTGACTCAGAAATTGGGCTAGAGGTGCGGCGGTGAAAGGAGTGTGGAAATGAAGGTATGGGAAGATGGTAAATATCAAGTAAGGAAAGGAAAGAGAAAAGAGAAAGAGAGTGAGGGATGATAATTTTGAGGAGCGAGAAAGGAATTCGGAATGATAGTATGGAGGTGGATGAGGAGGAGAAAAAAAAGGGAGGCGATAATGTTGTGGGATGAAACAGTAGGGGTTGAACGTGTGGTAGAATAAGTGGAGCTAAGGTGTGGGAGTGATGATGAATACAGAGCTGTAGGGATAGAGAAGGAAGAGGGAGAACGATACAAGGTTGGTAATAGTGAGGGGTGATAGGTGATTTATAAGTTGGGATATTATTTCAGAGCTGATGGTAATAGGGGATATAGGGTCATGTCAGGATAACTCGGAAATAAAGGTAAGAGATGCTTTTATTACAGCGGATAGGTGGTTAATATAGAGAAGGTCAAGAATGGAAATCTGATGAAGAGAAGTGGTTGTGAATCTATGATAGGGACTGGACTGGTGGGAATGGAGGTTTGGTGGAGGAATATTGACGAGGTGGTAAGAAAGGCGCGAAATGAGGAGGATCATATAATGGTTATAAAGATGAGGGGAGAGTAAGGAAGTTGAAATGACGGTGTAGGAGTGAAAGTGGTATGACACGCAAGTGACGTGGGAGGACACATGGTAGAAAGAGGGGTCAGTGGAGCTGTCGGTCGTTGATGATGAATAGAGAGGACGAAGTGAAGAGGCGGAAAGTAGCTGAGTATTAGAAAAAAGAGATTAAGGGTTACTAATAAGAGTAAAGGGGGGACAATGTGAAGGAGGGGTTAGCTGTGTGTTCGATAAAAGGAAATTATCCCCGCAGCGGGGATGTCCACGGATAGTTCCCTGATTGGCTTATCTTCCCCGACCCTGAGCAATTCTCCGCTTTTTCTCGCATGCTCGTTCAATCTCTTCATAAGGCGGTAAGAGAGGGGATTGACAAAGGACAAATTTTCGCTCTTTGCTTTTTCCGTGGACATCCCTGTCCTTATGGGAATCTTATGAAACAAATAAACTAGATTGAATTCGCTCGAATACAAATAAATTCATTTTATATTCAATACAATTCACTGTGAATTCAGATGCTTCGTCAAAATTTTAAGTGGCCAATTCAATAAACGTGGTTCCTAGTTTTATATGTTATACACATTTCTTAGCTCTTACACCGGAATAAATTTTAACCAAATATATCCTAATTGTGAGAATCGAAGCACTATATTCAGAAATTAAAGGAAGCCGTTATCTTGTGTCAAGATAAGTGTACTATGTTAGAGCTCAAATTGCTCCTACGTCACTTT
The DNA here is from genome assembly GCA_011634705.1 of Andricus grossulariae. Lineage (NCBI taxonomy): Eukaryota > Metazoa > Arthropoda > Insecta > Hymenoptera > Cynipidae > Andricus > Andricus grossulariae. Next base: position 277,148,149 of record JAABKJ010007545.1, read on the forward strand.
GTCTCTTAATAAAAGAAAACCTGTCATACTAATGCTCTGTATGTGATGACATTGACAGCTGCAAGCTTTTATAATAAAGTTCCATCTCCTCGTAATGTCAGTATATATCTTGTTATGATCTCATATGTAGATAATCCCCTGTAATCCTCACCAGCAAAGTGACATCATGATCTGAATTTTAGATTACAGAGATCTGTATAAGACTAGAGGTAAGCAACAGTCAACAGGGAGATCAGATGTAAGTCTTCAACCTGTTTCGAATTGATTAGACTATTAGGGCTCTAATCTGACTTCCTTATTTACAATAATAGAAGCTAATGATATTACATGACTTTTAGAAAAGAAAAACCTTACTTTTTTGTGTTTTTCCACCTTAGGGTGAGGTAGTTTTACTATATATTTAGCGTAGAAGCATATATGTACGTCTAAAGCTTGTTTCCTTGATTTTGGTCTGAATCTGTCGACTATTATTCATTAAAATCAATTTCAAAATATTTCAAAATTAATATGGTATGTATTAGGTGAATATTGAGTTATTTTTTGACTCACCTCGAAATCCGTGAAGGCCTTATATGTAAGTAAAATACAGCCTCCGAAAAAGAGACACGTAGCCAAATTTCTCGTGTCTGCTAGAGAGGCCACCAAAGGAACGGAACCCATCTGCCAGTCATGTGATAACGTAGCTGGACATAGTAGCAGCCAGCAATTCAATGCAGCGAGGTAACAGAACGTCAGTAATCTACAATCATAAATGGAATAGTCCTAAGGGTACTGTCGTAATTGCATAAACTTCATGATCATCACGAAAGATAACTTCGAGTACAAATGGTGCTCTCTAACTTGTGGGAATTTACAGTATATCAATTACACGATATATTCACCTTGCTTACATAAATGCCAAGATCTATATTGATTATCTTACAGATAAATTAATAAACAGGTTTAGACTCTAATTTCTATCACAAGTGGGTAGAGAAATTATATCCCCGGTAATTATTCTGTTCTATAATGATAGAATAATAAAATAATAAGAAACTCCAAGAAGGATTCAAGTTATCCGATTTTAATTATACCTGTGACCGAATCTATTTCAAAGCCGGCAGGCTGACCAACTTCAAGTTGGAGTCGCCGAAAAAATATATTGTTTTTTTAGAGCAAATTAGGTGATATGTATTTTGTCGATTTGATAAAAAAATACTACTCATAAGAATTTTTAAATTGAAAGAATAACGTTATGGAAGTTAACAAATTTTAACGCACTGAAAATTCTTATATTTTTATTTAATCCAGGTATCTTGTGCAAAAAAGGCTTTTTGACCGTTTTAATTAGGTAGAGTACTTTTTTTTTGTTAAAACGAATTATTCAGCGGTCCTGATCTCATTTGAAAAATTTATGGAATTGCCTACGGCGCGTTCTAGCAATATTTTTGAAAAAAGTTTTAAAAATCGTGTTTGAGTATATTTTAGAGCAATAGTTCCAACAGCAAAATCAAACTATACAAGATTCTGAGATAACTACAAAAAAATCTTCCAGTTCGTTAGTTTTTGGATGAAGCTACGTTGTTGAGACAACAGCTAAAGTTATAGGGCAATAAATTCTGCCCTCAAAAGAGTCTGCTAGAATATATAGAGCTCCAGAATATCTGTTGTTGAAAGTAAATGAAGCAAAAATTATAAACGAACGGTTTTTACATTGTTTATTCATCATTTATCAAAATTATTAGTGAAGGGATCAGATTCACAACATTTTATTATTTCATGCTTTTAGTGCCAAAAATTAATAAACTTATCATCGCGGATGAAACAGTTATTTTTCCATTGTTGATAATTAAATAATAAATTAACAAAAAAATTACAAGCTACCAGAAGCACTAATATTCGATAAGTGATACCGTGAAATTGAAATATAGTAAAACTGAAGAATTAGAATGTTGTAATATTTGGATTAATTCACATACATAATTACAATTAAATCTATTTGGTTTAAACTTCAAAGTAGGTTAACAAAAATATTCATAAATTTTAATTTAAACTAAAAATTACAAAACTTGGTCTGCATAGAATAAAAATTAATTTACGAACTAGAATTATGATAAAATAATTATGTTCATAGCATGCATTTATGCAATCATACGTTTTATTTTCTATTTACTCAAAATATATAATTTTAACTTTTGAGAAAATTATGATTAATATGATGAATAACCTAAACTCTTATTTTTCATAAAGATTATTGAAGTAATTCTTTCCTTTCTTATTTCCCAACACAGTAGGCTAGTTCTTAATTAATTTCAGTGATTTTAATTATTTCCATTACCAAACGAAATTAATCAGTTAACTAATAAAACACCTAATTATGTCAAAATGATTAACTTATAGTTTTGCCTTCATACGCTGTCCACAGCAGATTTTCTGGAGTTAAGTTTCACAACATTAATATTGTGTAGAGTATTCTTTAAACAATGGGGAAGGAATTTATTTTTTCTTCACGCAAAATTAAAAACGTTTATTTTTAATATATAAAAAATTCATTGATGCCACCAAAATGATAAAATACAGCCACAAAAGCATCTTTCAGTACATTTGAACTGGTTACAACGTTTTATTTATTTTATTTTTACGCAGAATTTGATCCTCTATGATTTACGTGCTTGCTTTTTTTCTGTAGTGTATGCACGAAATGAGCCATTTAAACATCTTTTCCGGCTGAAAATAGCAATAAAATGTTTTTTATTTCATTTTATTTATTTTTCATTTTTTTAAAGATCATAACTCATAAGTCTTTACCTATACAGGTTAGCGGATTTCTTTAATTATACTTTCTTGTGCTATAACTTTTTCTGTGGCCTCACTAATGTAGCTGCATGCACAAACGAACTATGTCGAAAAAAATGAATACGAGTCATTTGCCCTGAAGAATTGGTAAAAAATTGTTAAATTTTGGAGGCTATGTCTCATGACCTACTGGGACTAGGTATTTATTTTTATGAGAATTACTGGAAATTGCGTCTTCTTTATTCAGTATTTAGAATATCTTTTCGTACAACTAACAGTTTCCGAAGTATAGATGTAAATTTCAGATTTGGTTTTCAGCCGCACTAAAAAAAATTCTGGTTATTACGCAGGATCATAACTTGGCAATTAGTGAACACAGAAGGTACTTTCTTTAAATGTTCTTGGAATTTTATCTAGTTTAATTTTTCAGTTGGGAATTTTGCTCTTAAATGTAATGGAAATAGTCGATCTGCGTAAACACGATTTTTCGAACTTTTTTTAAAAGTATTTTCAGGACGCGTGGTATTCATTTCTAGCAAATTTAGAATGTTTGTACTAATTGTTTAATTAACACTTTAATTAACACTCAGATCTTCAACGAATTGTACTTTGATCTGTAAAGCTGAAGAGAGTAGGTGTCTTTGGTGCTGACAGTGAATTTTTTTTTTTTTTATTAGAAATTCGATATAATCACTGTTATAGACACGACACACTATCATGCTTTTAATCTGCCAACCCTCAATGAGAGTCTCGACCCTCGTCATTTTCATTCTTCATGGTACAAAAACCGCTAGCTCGGCTTATTTGACGTATCTATTGTCTCGCAAAGTGTCATTCCCAAACACGAAGCTTCATTGATAAGCATCAAATAATCTGCCTCTACACTTCTTCCACTTCGGGACGGGTCACTAATCCCTGCCACGTGATCCTCTCTAATTACATGAAGAGACTTTTTCTCGCAATTTTTGTTGAAATCAGAATTCAATTCCTTTATCCATCTTTTTATCCTTGCTGAATATAATAACTGCTTTACATTTTGCTGATACATATGGCAAAGTTTCGTTTTCATGGTCAAAAAGTTTTCCTAATGATTATTTCATTTTTTCTAACACAACTTTTTTCTCGTCTAATAAGAACAAAAATAATCTTGATAATAATCTGAACAATTTTTTAGGTTTTCCCACTTTTATTGAAGACTCATTATTTCTTATAATCATTGCATTTCAATTCGGTAATTTTTTTGACCTTCCTAGAATATTCTGGAAAGTTCTGGAATGTTCTGGAGTATTACGAAATATTCTATATTACCCCGGAAGTGTTGAATTTTTCAGAATGTTCGTTTTTCATTATGACTTGAACCAGAACTTTCTGCCACGTTTTTGAACAGAGTGGATTCTCGTTAAATTACCTGGCATGTTTTATAATATATGTATATGTATTTATTTCGCTAATCATAACTCTCTTCTTTTGCAACCCTGATTTTCTTAAAGTCAATTCCGGTTGTCAAATTTTCAAGTGATCAAATATATAATTTACTTGTTTTAAATTGATTAATCCTAGTTTTGTTTTGCACTTTAGTACAAAAAAGCTTTCTAAAATCTGTCAAATATTTGTTTATCGTCAAGTTCGTTTTCAGGGACATCCAGAAATAAAAATTCAAACTTCTCGGTAAATGAGATCATTTTTACATTTCTATCTGAACGAAGAGGTATTAGTTTTGCGTAAAATTTTATATCGCCAGTTTTCTTCAAATCTCTACATTTTGAGATCTCCTGACTGAGAAAAAAACGATTTTTACGAGGATGTCGGTCTGAATGTGGTCTGTAAAAATCTGTGGCTGTAGTTTGTAGACTCAATAACTTTTGAAAAAAAGAATGGGATTGGATTATGCTTTGGAATACCTATTGAGGGCTTAGAAAGAAAATATGATGTTCGTTAACTAATCTTCTTCGGTCAATGGTTGCAGATGGGGAAAAACGTTAGGAAGCAAAATTTTCGATCTCAAAAGGATCTACACATTTGAAGCAGACTATTTTGTGATCACATGCATGGTTTTGCTTTCATTGTAAAAAAATTATATTAAAAAAAATATATAATTTTTCATAAAAATATGCAAGATACTATGGGAGAACGGGGCGAGATGAGCATAGTTATCATTTTTAGTGAAATATTTCTACTGTACGCGATACGAAAAAAATGTGAAGAATAAAAATTATCCATCTGTAAACGATCTCCAAGTTTACTTTAGACCATATTTTACAAGACGTACAGTTTTAAAATATCAAATATTTAATTTTCGAGATAAACTATGTGACATACATACAGAAAAAATTTCCGAAAATAAAATTGTAGCCTTTGAGAAGACTTAAAAAATTTTCCTTAAACATTTTCTGATAGATAGATAGATAGATAGATAGATATATATAATTAAAAACTAAAAGTTAACAACCACCGCAGGGTCCCACTGGGAGCAACTGTCATCTAAAAAATGACATCGGCTCCCAGTAGGACCTTTCAGATCCTGGAGGACAATATCAGGCTTCGTAGCACTGATACGTTGAGTGGTGGAGAATGAGAAATTCCAGTAGACCTTACACTGATCATTCTCCACAACGGACTCGAGTTCCCCCTGGGCGTATGGCAAGACTGGCAATAGATGTACTCGATGTACCCGTAACGTGCATACTCTGAGCATCCGCTAAGAACATATCTAAGTGTTTTTGGCTCTTGTCTGCACGCTCGGCAGTTGGTATCGCCTACAGGTACATTCATTATGCGCTCTCGGTAAACTAAGGTACCTATAACGCCGTCTTGACAGGAAAAAAGAAATCCCTTAGTCTCCGATCTCAATCCAGCAGACTTGCGAAACACGTTGGACATACCAATCGAGAGCTCTTCTCTATGTATGATGCTGTACAATTTACCATGAAGGGGCTTGTCAGCATGTTCTCTTAGTAGAAGCGTGTATTCTCCTTCATGTACATGACTTTTGAGCACTTAAGGTGTTAGTGATGCTACTCCATGTGTAGTGTCCCTGGAATCAAATGGGAGGCCAAGCTCCTCTGCAGCCCTATCTGCGGCACGGTACAGAAACGCCGCAGCATTGACGACTTCATGTTAATGTACTAGTCGCATAAGAGAATCTGCACTATTTAGAACTGAGCAGGCTGTAGCCAGAACCGACCTTCGATGAAGACACTCCAAGCTTAGCAAGCCTCTTCCCCCTTTATCTCGAGGGAGGTATATTCGAGGTACGGAAGATCTAGGATGATGACTTCGATAGATTGTCATCATCTTGTGTGTGCTTCGGCCAAGTTGCTTCAACTCATCGACGTTCCATTTTACTCCACCAAACGTGTAGAGCAGTATAGGAACGGCCAGCTTATTGGTCGCCTGGATCTTACTCTTTTCAGATAATTCGGAAGCCCAAATTTTTCTGAGAATTTGGCGATACTTTTTTTCAAGGGCCGTTTTTAGCACACCTAGAGAGCGGGAGTGGCGGTAAACGCTTGCGAGAATCTCTCCTCTATGACGTACGCTGCACCGTAGATACGAAATATCTGTTGGGGTTCTTGGGGACGACTGACTTTTCAACATAAAATTTTAATAGTAACTAAAGTCTTAATTATTCTATTGCAGCATGTTTATATTTATTTTCAATGATTGTAATTGAAAAGAAAAGTTCACAAAGTGTTTCTTTATTGTACATTATTGAAGACTTTAATATCACAGTTTTGGTTGGCTGATACTTTTGAAAGTCTAACAATATATCAACATAATGCAATGGTATAATAATAATAGTATATTTACTATACTATACTTACTCACTATACTTAGTTACTTTTTTGATCCGCGGTTACTAAAAAGTTACTTATTTTATGACAAGGTTACTTTTGGTTACATTTTTTGCCCGAAATGACAAAATGAATTAATTTATTCTTCGTGTTATTTAAAAACGCGTGTAAGTTCACTCTCCTATCAGGTTCCATTTGAGCAATGTGCCGTTGAAAGTTTCAATCGGAAACTTTCACTTTCACTTTGAAAATTTTTTCAGTTAAGGCACTTTAGAGCCGAGGAAATTAGAGAATAACAAGAAAATAATAATTAGTTCGTATATAAAATGCATAAAAAGGACTATCAATGGAATTATTATGAATCCTGGTAAAAATTGCAATTGAGCTAAAATTGTTGTTCTTTATTAAAAATTTAATTTTTTCCAAATATTGAACTATGTATTATATTTTTCGATGAGAATTAATCTTTTTTGGTTGAAAATTCGGTTGAAAGTTGAACAATTTTTGTTAAACCCTAATTTTTTTTTGAAGATTCATAATTTTAGTTGAAAATTTATCGTTTATAGTAGAAAACTCAACTATTTGGTTGAAAGATAACTTTTTTGTTAAAAATCCATATTTACTGGCTAAAAATTCACCTGTTTTGCAAAAGTTGGTCTTTTTGGGTTAAAAACTGAATAATTTGGTTGAAAAAGAATCTATTTTGTTAAAAAATTATCTTTTCTGAATGAATTCTATTGTTTTTTTATATGAAATAAAAATATTTATTGTTAATATATCAATTATTACATTTTTTGTCAAGAACTCATCTTTTTTAGACAGAAAAATTCAATTATTTTGTTAAAGTTGAACTACTTACTTGAACATTCATTTTTTTTTGATGATTCATAATTTTGGTGGAAACTTCGTCTTTTTTGGTAGAAAATTGTTCTTTTTGGTTACTTTTTTGCCAAGTTCCTGTTACTTCACGTTTACTTTTTTGACAGAAGTATGGTTACTATTTTACTATTTTTTGAAGCTTGAGCAGTTCTGTGCCCTGTATTGCTAAGATAAAAAATACAATTTCGAACAAATTCTTACCACACGATGTGTATTTGAATTGTTGAGAATTTTCTGAGAAAATAGTTAGCTCCTATTACCTTCTCACCCTCTATGGTCTATATCAGGGCTCGCCAGAAGTCAGTCATTGACTGACGAGACTGACAGTGTAAGTAACGAAGACTAGGTCAAATAGACCCCAATAAATTATCCTCTGAGTTTTCCTTCGACTTGGGGTTTTTTCAGGGTTCGAATACGAAAAATTCGGAAGCCCCGCTGTGAAGTACGTGCTGATTGACCATAACCCTTCGTACGATTCCTGGAAACAAAGAAAAAAATTAAAGAAAAACTTTCTGTCAGTCTCGCACTTGTCGTGTCAGTCTGCACCTGCTGAAAGTGGCGAGCCTTGCGTTAGTTGGATCAGCTATAAGAATGCGTTCAAATCCTACAGAAATGGATCATGCGGCTCTGAATGCTTACGTTTGGATTCCCTGGACTCAGGATCAAGGTCACTGCAAGCTAATTACTATGATAACTTACTATGATAACTATGATAATTATTATTATGATATACTATGATAATTACTATGATAATTAATTATTATGATATGGGACGACTTTATTTCATTATTTTTAGAAACAGACTTAGAATACAGATTAAACAACTCGAACTCTTTCTTCTCATACCACCAATCCTGAATTAGCAATAAATTCAAGATGGTGAAAATAATTACTTGAAACAATCGGCTCACCCGCGGGCCGTTTTCGGCTCGCCTACAACTCCCCTTCGATTTGCCTCTGACTCATATAGCAAACATCACACTCTTGTGGAACTGCCTATTTTCCGCACTTCTAGCACAATATACTATTTTCGTCATATCTGAAAAATTGCATGTTTCTTCGATTCAAGCTAAAGAAATTTTAACTCCGACATTGTAATTTTTTTCAAATGTTCAACTAACTAAATGTAAAAACGCGTTTTTTTGTTCTTTTAAAAAAATCGAACGGGTGAAATATTAACGCAGATCAAATTTTTTTCTCGAAAAGATGGGTTTTTTGACCAGCACTGTCGAAAATATGAAACGACCTGTTTTTGGTCATTTGTGTAAGTTGTTCTAATTTTTGCAGAGAAGCTTTACGAATGCTGCGTTAAATGAGGTCCAAACAAAGTGATTTTGTCACATTTTTTAAAATAGATGTATCACAAAACTAGCGATAATTTTTAATGAAAATAATAACTCGCCCCACATGTCAAATTAATATTCTGCCATACTTTTAAGAAAGGTTCTATCTACACTTTGCCGTAAAGCTCGCCGTAAAGCCTGTTTATCTCTGCGACGGAACGTAAAGTTGACCTTTATGGCAAAATATAGAGTCTTTCTTAAAATGTACGACAATATTCTTGGGTTAATTTGCAGATATATACGGTAGAAGAATCTGAAAGGCACTAGATTGAGCTTGAGTTATAAAACAGTATGAAACTAATCGGAATATCCAGTACGAATTTCTGAAATATTCTACAACATCTGAAAATTTAAAAGACTTTCAAATATTTAAAAATGCTCTACAATATTTTCAATCGTTCGTTATATTTACTCATAACAACACACAAACACCAGCACCGCCTGAAGAGGGTTCAAATCCAAAACCGAAACGTTGCGATTTTAACATCTTAATAAAGAAAATTTCGATTCAGACCAAAGACGCCGCTTTTTATTATTTCATTGATACGGTCGCCTGCTAACTTCCTCTCAAATTCTAGAACTTTTTAGAAGATTCTTGAACATTCTGGAATATCACAGACGCATTTTATAAGATTGCGTCTAACTCGTCAAAATAAAAATATTAAACCTAATAAATCTGTAATAGGAAAATAAATTCATTAATTCCATTAAAGTTCAACGCTATGAATAAAAAAACACAGTCTAACCCACAGGGTTTAATCAATATAATTTATTTCTAATAAGTGTCTAACTATAATTATTATCGACGATAGGGATGGCTTGGCAATAATCTAGTAACCAAATGATTCAAGCCAATGGAGATTTCAGTACGTAGCAGATTTTTGAAAGAACTCCAATTAGTGCTGACGTTGCTGCAGGGCAGGCCATATCGAGGTAAACAGTTGAACATAATTTAATCCGTGCCATTAGTCGACCAAAGCGGCGATCCAGAGGTAATTCGAAAGCCCGTTTACTCGCGCGGGAGACGGTTCTGGCCGGTTCTGAACGGTTCTCCACGGTTCTGCTCAACTTGTATCGTGCCTAACTGAATCGAAGCAAACTGTGATAATGCCTAGGCCGTGAAATTCACTGTACAGAGTTCACCAAACGACCGAGGGATGTGATGATCGCGCCCTAATCGAATTAAGCTCCTGTCCATCCGCAGGAATGTTTACGAGAATGGACTCGGGTTTCCAGTTTCCCCGTTAATGGAAACTCCCTCCTCGCTCGAGAAAATACTGAATAGAAACATCGTTGAACATGAGGAAAACAAAACTGAGGGTAACATATTTATGGGAATGAATCCAAAGTCTTTCAGATATTTACAATTTTTGTTGCATTAACTGATTAAAAGTAGAATTTGAAACTTTATAAAAGCACATTGAAAGAACGTAGGTTTTCCGAAAAACTTGTGACAAATAACCCTAAAAGTTTTATAAGGCTACAAAGAATATAAATATCATAAGTTTTGAAAATGTATTAATTCAATGAAGAAAAATTAAATATTTGAAAAAATTTCTTTTAGCTTAAAGAAACTTTCAAAATTATTAGAAAATGTTAATTATAATAATTTTGGAAGAAATACATGGCATTTAAATGGTAAAATGGGATTCTTCGTTCTACGTATACAATGCAACGATTGAAGAGTTCTTGTGAAACAAATCAGAAAAAAGGAAGTATGAAAAGATAGCCACGTCAAAAAATAAATGTTCATTGAACCCCGTTTCTATAGTCGAGGCTTGAATTGGCATGCCTGCTTTTATTATTTCATCTTTAGCATTGTAATATTTGCTTCACTATAGGTAAATCTGCTTAAAGGGTAGGATATTAGAGGCCGAATGCTTGAGTTTTGCTGAAAAAGACGTAAGCTCGAAAAAATAAATCAGCCGCCATCCATCTATTGTATGCAAACTATACGTCGAACGACGAAAACGTGAACGTAGGATTTTCTGAAGCTCGACCGGATAATCTCCACAATCCCTTGGAAGGGTGCACCGACTTATACTGGTTCACATTCCGGTATAACTATGTCTTTGAGGAACAGAGAGATTGAAATTGTTTCTGTGTTCGACTAAGAGAGAATTCTTTTTACCATTCTTCTCAAGGTATGCATTTATTTTCCCAGTGTACTTCAGAGGGAAGCAATCAAAGCTCTGTACTTTTGATCATGGTATTTTTTTTACAAACAGAATCCTTTTCTTTTTTATGAAAAATTGGGTCGACAATCAAAGTGCATGTACTTCTTGTCATTTTCGAGCTATTCTTATCTTTATATACAGGCTCACTGCAATTCAACAAAATGTTTCAATTTTTGATCACAGAATGAAGACAGACTATGACAGATTAAATTTATCTTAAAAGAACTATTGGAATATTACCAGAGAGTGAATTCCTGGATTAGCACAACTGTAAGGTTAGCTGGCGAGCACAGCTCGACTCTGCTCGGTTCTCAATGTGGTGAACCGTCGCGTCGTGTTGGCCCGACAGAGAGCGGATCGCGAAGCAGCGTGGGTACCCGGCGTGCGCGCACATAAAATTCCTGTCACCGCTCAAGATAGGCGACGGAAATAATTTTTTCGACATAATCGTCTTAAAGTACAAGGTTCAAGCTTTTATTTGAGCCGAGCTAGAAATTTCTAGAGCGCCAGGTTCGCATCCTATCTTCGTTTATAAAAATTGACAAATAGGCTAGTTATCTCAAAAACCTGACCTGATATGGGGCAAAGCAGACTTCGGATTCAGATTCAGAGCGTCGAAAACCATGGGGTAGTGGCGTCTAGACCCTCGGGCGTGACACTTTTTTTGTGTGGCTATGTTGTCTATAATTCTGTAAAATAATATCAATCATAATACAAGAGCTGCAAAATCCTTTTATTATATTTCTGCGCTCACTTTTTCCGATATTAATGCCTTCTATGCTAGACAAAGTGGAATTACTTAAACTCGCGATTTTCACATCAACTTTATTCCTGTTCTCCATCTATAATATAAGTTTGGTATTTGATTAAAAAATCTATATACTTTTCAATAAAATTTCATTTTAAATCATATTATTTGTAATTATACTATCTCTGACATTAGGTATTTAGGGTCACTTTAGGGTCGAGTGAAAACTAATACAATTAGGTATTAATTGATTCGCAGACGTTTCGGCACATAATATTGGCCGTCATTAGTGATTTTTTCTCCAAAAAAATGTATTAAAAATAATTTTACCGCGTGAAGAGCGTGTGAAGATTTCGATGTGTCTGTGTTCATTACTTGTTAATTTTAAAAACTTTATTTCAGAAAAACTTTTCTTGAATATCGACAATTTTGGATAATTATCTAATTCTTTAAATAAAATTCAAATCATACACTTTTGCCGTCAAATGCTTTTAAACTCCTTAAAAATGTCGAATAAACTTATATCCTTTAAAATCAGTTTAAGTCTTTTGAAATCCCTTGAAATTTTTTAAAATCCTTAAAAATTTTTTGAAATCTTTAAAATTGCTTAAAATCCTCGGAAATTTTTTTAAACAGCCTAGAAATCTTACCAAATCCCTTAAAATTTCATTAAATCCGTTCGAATCCCTCAAATCTTTTGTAATATCTTGAAATGGAAATTTTCGAAATCCTTTAAAACTCTTCACAATATTTTCAAATGTAAAATCCGTTTAAATCTTTTGTAATCTTTAAAATGTGGAAATTAGACGTTTCGCGAAAATAAATTGTTGAAGTCCTCAGAATAGATAATATAAATTTTTTCAACTTTAAAGGCTTTTAAATTTGGAAAGGAAGCATTAGGGTAGGGTGGGGCGAGATGAGCATAGTTGTCTTTTTCACGTCAGTATTTAGAATCTGCTAATTCATTGCTGGGGCACAGTGGGCTGAATCGGGAATTTACTATTCAAAATCACCTACAGCCTACAATTCTCAACCGATTTAAAATTTGTTTGTTTAGAAGTGATCAGCGATAGTTGCACAAGAGCGTCTATGGATTTGATATTTCAATTTTTGTTATTTTCTATTTTTTACATAAATAAACAAGGAGCGAAAATGAGACATTTTTAATTATTATTTTTTATCTTCAAATCAATAACTTAATTAACCCCATTTTTGACGAAAATGAATGAAGAAGTATCCAAAAAATATAAATAATTTACAGAATATCGAATCTAATCGTTATAAACAAATTATTTTAACAAAATGTCAACATATTGGAAATTTTACTTCCAAGTATATTTGTCAGTTGAAATTGCTTGATTTTCTCAACAGGATCACGTTTGATCATGAAAATTTGTTTAATGGTATAATTTGCTCATTTTATAAACAAATGATGTAAACAAATGCATAGTGTAGGCGTTTTTTGGCAGAAAGTAATCGCTTTTCTTTCTTAATACCTTAAAATTCTATGAGTGGCAACATTTAGTGATTAAGATTGGTCATTCGATATTATTTTTTTATTTTATAAATAAATTTTATAAACAAAAGCATATTTTGGTCATTTATAGACAGAAAGTAATAGTTTTTCTTTCTAATCGTCTTCAAATTACATAAGTGGTGATATGTAGTGACGAAGAATTGTTAATCCATATTATTTGCTTATGTTATAAATTAAAGCTTATGTATTAACTCTTCATTGGTCGAAATTCGAGAGCACTTGCGTGTCTTGAATTTTCTGATCCGCTTGAAATTCTTATTACGGGCTTCTGCAGCTTCTTCTGAGTACGGTATATTTTAAATATTTGAATTACTTAAAAAACTGAAAAGCAGTTTTGGAACGAAATTTACTTCAGTCAACTAAACTGAAATTTAAGTAAAACATTACTCTACCTTGAACTTATATTTTTAAATGAAATTTGTTTATAAAGTAAGCAAATAATATCGATTGACAATTCTTCGTCACTAAAAATCAACACTTATATAATTTGAAGACGATTAGAAAGAAAAACGATAACTTTCTATCTATGAAGGGTCAAAGTATGCATTTGTTCATAAAATTTGTTTCTAAAATAAATAAATATTATTGAATTACTAATCTTAATCACGAAATATTACCTCTCATATAATTTAAAGGTACTAGGAAAGAAAAGCGATTAGTTTCTGCCAACAAACGCCTAAACTATGCATTTGTTTACATAAATTGTTTATAAAATAAACAAATTATACCACACAACAAATTATAAAGATCAACCGTGATCCTGTTGATAAAATCAAGCAAATTCAACTTACAAATATACTTTGCAAGCAAAATTTCCAATATGTTGCCATTTTGTTAATGGATACTTCGTCATTCATTTTTGTTGAGAATTGGATTAATTAAGTTATTGATTTGAAGATAAAAAAAAATAATTAAAAAATGTCTCATTTTCGCTCGTTGTTTATTTATATGAAAAATAGAGAATGACAAAAATTAAAAAATATAATCCATAGACTCTCTTGTGCAACTATCGCTGATCACTTCCGAACAAAACATTCAAAATCGGTTGAGAATTGTGAGCTGTAGGTGATTTTGAATAGTAAATCCTCGATTCAACCCACTGTGACCATTTCTTCGTCCATCTTGCCCATTTCCAGAGCTAAAATTTCCTGGACCATTATTTTTGCGATTGTTGATACCATTTTCTACCCTGCAATTCAAAAGTCTTGAATTATTTTTATCATGCGTATGTGAATTCGGGAAATTGGGACAATTTGACCATTGACTACGATTCTGTTCATAGTTGCGAGGCCGATCAGCGAATGCATCATAACCTGGTTCTCGATTATCTATACTTCTATTTTGACGGCTTTCATATCCGTCACTCTGGTAACCGCGACCTCTATCATAAAAAAGCCACTTTTTGTTTTAGTTAAAACCTTGATTTCGTCGATCATGTTTTCGTCCATCATTTCGTATATTGTTGTCAAAATTTTCTTTCCAATTGCCGCTCTCGTAATTATTTTGAAATCCACGTGGATTGCCTTGATTATGATATCCATCACTTCCTTTAAAATTAGATCTGCCATCGCGACGATTATTGTAATTTTTTTCATAGTTATTTTCGTGATAGACCGAGCAGTTCCGTGGTGAATATTGTTTTTTGTCAATAAGTGGTCCGGCTTGGTCTAATGACTGCTTGTGAACTACTTCAATATGAGATCTATAGACCTCAGTTCTATAAAATGTAGCTGCGTGATAACCAGGTAATTATGGTATTTTTTTATACATAGGATGGTGTCATCGACATAGCGATAGTAAAAAAGATTAATACAGCTATGAGCATGCTTTAATTTTTTTAAACAATTAGTTTCCAGATCATCCATAACCATGTCTGCAAGTAACGGCGAAATCGGGTGCCCATCGGCGTCCCTCCAATTGGTTGATATACAGTGTCGTCAGAAATGAAATAATTATTATCAAAAATAAACTTACATGTTTTAACAGAAAAAGCCACAGTCTGGCCCAGTGATAAAACGTTACTGGACCAAGAGTTACTTTTGCTACGGCAAACCATGTCTTAAGAGGAAGAGCCAGAGTTTGGCCCAGACTCGCCGCACTGCTGTTCCCAACTTCGTCTTTACTCTAGAAATATCTGTTTTAATAGGAAAAGCCAGAGTCTGGCCCAAGAAAGGCGCATCACTGCGCCCAGTGTCACTTTCACTACGGCAAATCATGTTTTAAGATGAAGAGCCAGAGTTTGGCCTGGACTCGGCGCACTGCTGTTCCCAACTTCGTCTTTACTTTGGCAATACATGTTTTAATAGGAAAAGCCAGCGTCTGGCCCAAGAAAGGTGCATCACTGGGCCCAGTGTGACTTTTACAACGGCAAACCATGTCTTAAGAGGAAGAGCCCGAGTTTGGCCCGGACTCGGCGCACTGCTGTTCCCAACTTCGTCTTTACTCTGGCAATACATTTTTTAATAGGAAAAGCCAGGGTCTGGCCCAAAAAAGGCGCACTACTGGATTCAGTGTGACTTTTACTACGTCAAACCATGTTTTAAGAGAAAGAGCCAGAGTTTGGCCCAGACTCGGTGCACTGCTGTTCCAAACTCTGTCTTTACATTGGCTAAACATGTTTCAATAGGGAAAGCCGGATTCTGGCCCAGGAAAGGCACATCACTGGGCCCAGTGTGACTTTTACTGCGGCAAACTATGTTTTAAGAAGAAAAGCCAGAGTTTAGCTCGGACTCAACGCACTGCTGTTCCCAACTTCGTATTTAATCTGGCAATACATGTTTTAATAGGAAAAGCCAGCGTCTGGCCCAAGAAAGGTGCATCACTGGACTCAGTGTGACTTTTACTACGGTCTTTACTTTGGCTCAACATGTTTCAGTAGGGTAAGCCGGATTCTGACCCAGCAAAGGCGCACCACTGGGCCCAGTGTGACTTTTACAACAGCAAACCATGTTTTAAGAGGAAGAGCCAGAGTTTGGCCCGCACGCGGTGCAATGCTGTTTCCAACTTCGTCTTTACTCTGACGATTAGAAAGAAAAACTATTACTTTCTGTCTATAAATGACCAAAATATGCTTTTGTTCATAAAATTTTTCTATAAAATAGACAAATAATATCGAACGACCAATCTTAATCACTAAGATTTACCACACATATAATTTAAAGGTACTAAGATAGAAAAACGATTACTTTCTGCCAATAAACGCCTAAACTATGCATTTGTTTACATAATTTGTTTACAAAGTAAACAAATTATACCATACAACAAATTTTTATGATCAAACATGATCCTGTTCATAAAATCAAGCAATTTCAACTTAAAAATATACTTTGCTAGGAAAATTTCCAATATGTTGCCATTTTGTTAATGGATACTTCTTCATTCATTTTCGTCGAGAATGGGATTAATTAAGTTATTAATTTGAAAATAAAAAATAATAATTGAAAAATATCTCACTTTCGCTCGCTTTTTATTTATATAAAAAATAGAAAATGACAAAAATTAACAAATCTAATCCATAGACGCTCTTGTGCAACTATCGCTGATCACTTCTAAACAAAAAATTGAAAATCTGTTGAGAATTGTAGAATGTAGGTGATTTTGAATAGTAAATTCCCAATTCAGTCCACTGTGCGATGCTCATAATATAAGTGGAAGCAATTAGCAAAATGATATATCGCGTAATAATTATCGAAACAAGCAAACACGTAGTCTGGAACAATACTGTGAAAATTATGATTTATTTTGTAGTCGCGAGGATCAGGGAAACTTGTAAACATCGGGTCTGAAAAGATTTAATAATTACAAAAGATAATTACAAAAGATTACAAAAGAAAAAAAAGAAAGAGATCAGGCAAATATTGATAATATAATAGAAAAAATCCCTCATATAGAATATAGTTATGAAGAAATGATCATAAAAAAATCGGGTGACACCTTAAGTCAAAATGATAATACTTCCTATTTATCTTCTCAAAATTTAATCTTTTGTATTTTGAAGAGCAATATAATAATATATACAAAATTGTAAAATTTTACTCCTGAGCTTAGGAAGCTCGAAATTATAAATCATGAATTAATTGAAGCTTATTTCCTGTCTTTAAATGGTGTTTTGTGCACCGAGCCTAGTTCGACGCGGTGTTCTTCGAACCTGATTAAAAGTATATACAGGCAGATGTAGGTTAAAGACAGTAAAAAATTGTGAGATAAGGTACATGAACGGCAATATATTTAATATAGTAAACATGAGGTAAAGTACAAAATTCGATTTTTAAGCGATTGCGAAGCGTAAGCTGTAACCTCTACCGAGGACAAGTAATATCTGATTTTGAATCGCACATAGATGGTACACGGAGGCAAGAGAGAAATTTTGGTATATATTATTAATAATATAATATATATTATTACATTATAATTTTTTCAGTTTTTCAGCTACCTTTAAATAATTCAAAAGTCAGGTAATAATTGTTATAACATTTCTAGCATATTGACTATCGTTATTCAAATGTAAGCTTAAGAATTTTCAATGTGGACTGACAGACAATTATACTTTATCATAGTTGATTTAAAAAATATTTGATTTGCATAGATTCGGCGAAAAAATACTTCAGCTTGAAAGCTATTTTAAAAATCCTAAACAGTTTAGTTTAAAATTGGTGAAATTAAAAAAATTTTAATTAAATATAATACAGGGTGTCTAACCTATCTGGAAACCCTGGCATTGTCAGGGAATTTGTATATACATGGAAAAACCTAGAAATGACAGGTATTTTTTTTAGAGCGTGCATATATTTTTTTATTGCAATTTAACATTGAATAACAATGATTCTTCATTTTATAAAAGTAGCTTTATATTACTTTATTTAACGATTATGTTGAAAATTCGTTTTTTTTTTGTTTTGATTTGAAATTAATGTTTTCAACTGAAAATTCAACTATTCTATTTTTGGTTTAAAATTGGTCGTTTTTAGTTGACAATTCAAGTATCTGGTTTTAAAATCCATGCATTTTGTTGAAAATTCGTTCTTTTTGGTAGAAAATTAATCTTCTTAATTGAAAATTACTTTTTTTGTTTCAACATTCAACAGTTTGTTTGCAATTTTGTCTCTCTTGTCTGAAAAATCTTTTTTAGTTGAAAATTCAACTCATGTTGAAAACTCGCCTTTTTTGGTTGAATTCAACTGTTTTTGATTAAAAATTAAAATCTTTTCTGGTGTGAAATATCAACTACTACATTTTTCGTTTAGAATTCATCTTTCTTGGAATTAAAATTCAATTACTTGGTTGAAAGTTAAACTCCTTTTTTTTAATTAATTCTTTTCCACTGAAAATTTAACTATTCCAGTTGAAACTTAACTATTTTGATTTTTTTGTTTGTTTGAAAATTATTTTTTTTTAAACAAAATATGTAACTATTCCAAACTAACTATTCCAGTTTAATATTCGATAATTTTAGTTGAAAATTCATTTCTTTAACTGAAAATTTAACTATTCAATTTTAGGTTAACAATTTATCCTTTTCAGTTGAAAATTCGTATTTTTTGGTAGAAATTAATCTTCTTAGCTAAAAATGTATCTTTTTAGTTGAAAATTCAACTATCCCAATTAAAGATTCGTCATTTTAGTTAAAAATTCACCATTTTGGTTTAAAATTTAACTATTCCAGTTGAAGATTCTTCACTTTAGTAGAAAATGCATCAGTTTGATTGCAAATTTATTTTTTTAGTTAAAAATGTAACTATTCTATTTTTGATTGAAAACTGATCTTTTTTAGTTGAAAATTGAAACTATATGTTAGAAAATTATTTTTTTGTTAGTTGAAAATTCAACCATTTTTATTAAGAAATTATGTACTTAGTTGAAAAATTGTATTTTTTGGTAGAAAATAATCTTTTTGGTTGAACACTCAATTATTTGCTTAAAACTTCATCTATCTTATCTTGTTGAAAATGTAATATTATTTTTACCTAAATATATATTATAAGAAGATAAAACAAAAATTTGTTTGAATTATTATTCAAATTCACGGACTTTAGGGACAAATTCAAGAAATGATTAATTAGGTTTCTAGTATTATTTAATTATTTAATTAAGCGGTGGTGCTAACATATTTCAGAATATCTTGTAAAATAATTTGTGAAAGCTTTTTAAATTAAAGATATTAATTAAATCCCTGAAAACTGAAAAAAAAACATTTATTACAAACTTGCGAAACTGTATAAATAATCTGAGTCGATTATTAAAAAAAAAGTGAAATATTTGCATGGCTCCGCAGTATGAAAAATTATACCTGGAAAAAACCTGGAATTGTCAGGAAAGTTTTTTCCAGGATTTGAGTAGACAGTTCGCCACACTGTAATAGATAATTTTGCAAGTTAAAAAGAAAACTTTCACTACTCGCGGGGTAGCATATTCCACTTTTCAATATAATAATGTTGTAAATGTGAAACGAACAATTGTATTTTCAAATATCGTATATTTAAAGAGAAAAGGGGAGACGCAGGGGAATAGGGGAAAGACTGTCAAACTTGGATTTAAAAAAATAAGGTTTGTATTTAAGATGGAAAGAAATTTTAGAAGTCATGACTGCGCTAGAGATCCTAATATAATTTATTTTGATTACATATATGCATACCTGCTTTCATGCTCTTCACATGACAATCGAGCAAAGCTTGAGCCAGCATTTTGCCTCCGGATATTCCGAGACCGTTGTTGTTAAGTCTGAGTTCCTGTAATGTATAACAGGAACTGGAACTTAGAAGAGCTGCCAGGCCTTTAATACCGATTGGACCAAAGGCGTTGTCACTGAGATCGAGTTCAACGAGTTTTGTACCCGCTGCACATAGACCTTTACCGAGGTATTCTAAGGCCAACGGAATTTCATCTTTCATACGGCCTGTAAACATGTCCTTCCAGAGGGCTCGTTTTAAATTGGCACCATGCTCCTCCAAAGCTTTGGCGACACCTTTTGCAGCTTCGGGGCCCAAGGTGTTTCCCTCCAGGTCTAAATACTCGAGTCGCTCGCATTTCTTTATCGCTTCGACCACTTCTTTTGCTGCCATAATCAAAGAAATAATTTTTTAAACCACGTTATGCATTTGTATTCACAAATACTTATTTTCAGAGCATCTAGTGATCAGGCAATTTGCAATCCCCCCCCCCCCCGACCAATTTAAAGATGTCTTTCTAATTTGTCCCAAACTAACGTATAGAAATGGGAACTTTAACAATATAAATACACAAAATTTATGTCGAGAAGAGAACAAGGATTTTTTTGTACGAGCCAAACTTATCCTCAATCACAGACTGAAGTGATAAATATAAATAGAAACTACATTGCCGAGCTTCTTTTAATATTACTTCTTTGACAGCTAAATTTTTTCCTTTCTAATCGGTTGAAAGCTATCGGAATTTTCTATAAAATAAGCCACGATGAAGTGATTTTGTCATTCTTTTAAGAAGATATTGCAAAAGTAGTTAAAATTTAAATATTTTCTTTAAATTTAAATAAAATATAATATAATAAACATATTTTAATGTCCTTGGAAAAAATTAAAAGGTAAATTTTTATAAAATCGCAACAACTTATCATCATTATTGTCGAAACTCTGGCTTGCAAGGTGCAACATGTTTAAAGTTGAAACAAAAATTTTGGAAAAAATTTGATAATTTTACTGCTGATTTATTTAAAATATATTAATTTCGTTATTACTATTATTTTCTTAAAGACGAGATGTCTTTAAATTTTTGTTACTTTTTTGTAGCAACTTTGTAAAATGTTTATTAAGGTAAACGTCTCAGTAATCGTGACGGCTCCAACAATCGTGAAACTTTATTATCATTTTAATATATTGTTTAAAATATTTTAAAAGTAACATTAAATGATAAATCCAGTTTATTTTTAGCATTTTATAGTAGCAAATGGAAATTAAATGCATTAAAATTAAATAAAAAGCAAAATACTGGCGTCACGATGACAGGGATTAAGGTTACGATTACTAGGACGTTTACCTTATATTAGATTTTATTTAAAGTTTAAGAAAACATTGAAATTTGCACTATTTTTGCAATACCTTCTCAAATAATTGACAAAATGGCTTCTTCCTGGCTTCTTTTATAGTGATTTTTTATGGCTTTCAACCTATTTTAGAGAAAAAATGATAACTCTCATATAATTAACATTAAAAGAACCTAAGCAATCATAGTAGATTTTGCAATAGAAGAAAAAAATCCCGATCCTAAATAATATTCCCGAGGTTTTCCCGATTTCCCGGTCCGCTAGATACCTTGATTTTTATTACAATTAAAGGATAATCGAGGGGTTGATCACTCTTGAAATTTCCTGTACAAGCCTTCATGAAATCTTTAAAAAACTTTCTGAAATATTTGTTAAATCACAGAAATCTTTGTAAAATTCTTAAAACCTTTTGAAATCTGGTGTACTCTCAATAATCGAGTGGTGAACCCCTCAGGGATAATTGCCAAAAATTTGAACGCTTTTGAATTTAGAAGTCTAGTTCCTTTTTAATTGTAGTACTAAAGTGTCTCGATTTTAAATACTTCGGATTTTTAGAGTTTATAAATTTTAAGCTTGAATGCTTTATAATTAAGAAATTAAAGTTTTAATTAACTGAACAGTTCAAGTTGCGTTTACAATAATTACAAACGGCAAGCCTCAATCATCTTCGACCTAAAACTTGTTGAGCTCAATTTTTCTTTACAGGAAGCTTCTTTCTAATGATTTTTGAGAAGTTCAAAGGACAATTTAAAATCTTGGAGATACTTGAATATAAAAAAATCAACAACATTTCTTTTAAACTTTTTGAAAGATTTTTTTAAAAGTTTTTTTAGCCCACCAAGAAACTCAGAAAAAATTATACAAAATACTTTTTTAATGTAATAACTCCCCATCCTACAGGTCTTTTTTGTGAAATAACCATATATTTATTCTAAAAATAGAATCAAATTTTACTTATGTCAAAAAAGTCTCGATACATTTTTTTCTATAAATTTTCAAAACGTTTAGATCTATCCAAAAGTAATAAACAATAAAGAGAATTCGAGTGCAAAAACGCATAAAATATACATAATGACAAAATTTCTGCTATATAAAAACCGCCATAAAACAGTTTTCAGTCTATCCAATTGCTTTGTAATACTTTTTTTCCTTTAAATTTTTATAATGTTTCAGAACTTTACAAAAGTGATAATCAATAAAGAAAAGTCGAATGCAATTACGCTTTAGTAGCCTTAATGAGAAAAAACTATTTTCTGCTGTACAAAAATCTCCATAAAACGCAGTTTTCAATTTATCCAATTCTTTTATAATACTCTTTTTACTTAGTATTTACTGTGAAAATAAATAACACTTTTTGAACAATAATTTAAAATATGTAAAACAAATAACTGAATTTCACTTATTTCAAATGCAGATCGATAATATTTTTCTTTGAATACTTAAAACAGTTCAAAACTTTGAAAAAAGTGATAAACAATAAAGAAAAGTTGGATGCAAAAACACTTTAATAACCTTAATGAGAAAAAAAACAAAATTTTATGATGTACAGAAACCTCCATAAAACGTAGTTTTCAATGTATTCAATTATTTTATAATACCTGTTTACTCAGTATTTAATGTGAAAATAAATAACACTTTCTAAGAAAGAATTAAAAATATGTAAAACAAAGAATTGAATTTCACTTATTTCAAATGCAGATCGATAATTTTTTTCTTTAAATATTTAAAACATTTCGAAACTTTACAAAAGTGATGAACAATAAGGAAAAGTCAAATGCAAAAACGCTTTAATAACCTCAATGAGAAAAAAACAGTTTCTGCTGCACGGAAACCTCACTTCCTAAACAATAATTTTAAATACGTAAAAATCGCTTTAAAATCATCACAACAAATTATTCTGTAAAGAAAAGTCGAGTGCATTAATATATGATTGTTTTATATTCTGACAGTTATTTGAAGCGAAAAAAATTGCTATTTGAATGCATTAAAAATTAAATTGTATGTCTCGCATATTCTGGAAATTACTCATTTTTCAAATTTTCTATTCAGAATGCTATTAAATTTTGGAGGCTTTGAATTTCAATTCAATTTTGCATTCAAATTTTTATACACATTTAAAAAATTTTTGTTTTCCTTCCAATTCTTCTTTATTGTAAGTTTCTTTAGAAACAAATACAGACATTACTGCAATCCGCAGTGTTAAAAATACAGGAATATTCCAAACTTGTCTTTCTTTTTCAGCATTTTCAGTATAAACATATAACCTCGCACAATAAAAATTTCTGGAGCAGAAGACAAAAGTAAAAAAAGAAAAAGCGAGTATCAACATAAAAAATTGCTCCAAAAGCAAAAAATGCCAATAAATGTTGCCTATCATAAATATGAAGAGCAAAAGCTTAAAAAATCGGATAAAATACTGCTTCTTTCTGAGATTAATTCACGATTTAACCTGTTTCAGTCTAAGGACGAAACATGTGACTTTAAGACTAGAAAAATCACTCGTTCCCAAAAAAATTGCGAGTGATTTTCTGAGACTGAAAATACTTACCATCTTCTTCCGAATTGAGTTTCAGTGACTTTCCAGCGAAAGAGACACCGGTGCTCTTACTTTTCTGGCTAGCCTGTTGAAGTTGTTCTCCGATTTCGCTAAAATTAAACGAAGTCATTGTTCTTGTTGTCTTGATCACAAAGCACTAATTGTATATTTCTCAAACACCGTTAAAACCACTTTCCACCAATTTTCAAACGATGTAAAAATATTTTTAAAAATTCGATCACGTTATGTTCGTAAAAACAAACTAAATCAACGTTGTACACGCGATATATGACAATGAATGACGCGCGGGAAAACGGTTACAAATTGGATCATGGTTACAAGTAAATAGAAGACAGGGTTGTTTTCAACTGCTCTTTCCTGTCCAGGTCGGAATTTGATTTTCCAATCAAGATACGAATACGGAAATTAAAATTTGATTAGTCCATTCCCTTCTAATCTCCACTTTTATTGGATGAAAAAATGACGTAACAATTTCTTTTTTTTCCCCAGACTACACCAGAGTTTCAAAATGGCCGTAAAAAGGTTTGTGTTTTCAGTCTTGATAGTTTTCATGGAGAAAGTCTTGGGGGTCTTGGGCCTGGGTAGAATTTGTTATTATGAATAAAGAATACAATAAAAAGTTAATTTTTGAGCATTATTATGATTAAGATTTTAGAAGAAATTAATACAAAATACGGATTATTGGAGCGAAGAAAGATTTCAGATGAGAGAGGTTAGTTTTAGGTTAGGTTTCTAAACTTGACGAAAAGTCTTGTTTTTTCAGTGGAAAATGTATGTTTAAAGAGAAAGTATTTTCAAATAGAATATAGATTTTACATAAATTCTATATTTTGCCCGACTTCTCTCATTTTCAGGTCAGAAATGATCCCAAAGTAAAAAAAATTCAAATCTGTCAGCGCAGTCTGACGAGACTCTAGGGAAGTTTCCAAAGTCGTATTCGTGCAGCATCTTCGACGCTTTCTCTAGTCCTGGGTCCTACGCCCGCATCTGTATTCTGTAGTCGCTGTCCAGTGCACACAGTCCGCGCCCGACTGTAGTGAACAACACTTGATTTGTATAATATAAGTGCGTCTTTTATTGTGTGTGCGTGTACGTCCGTCCGCCCGCGTAGTGAATGCTCGAAAACGAGTGCGACTCTCGACCTGGTGAGTGTTTTCTAAATCGGAAGGAGGCTCTGCAAAGTTATCCGAAGGCCCTAGATTCATAAAGTATCTGGTTGTCGTCGACGCTCAAGCTGATATTTCACGGAGGTGGAAGCTGGTGGTTGTTTTGACCCGGGAGTGTTTTCTGATTAGAATGGTTGCGGGAGTCGCGCGCATAGGTCGAAACCCTTAGCCGAATGTTGCTGTTGTGCCAAAATAAATAGGCATTGCCGCTGAGAACGTGTGCCAGGAGGTGCTGCATGACCGAGTGCCGAGAGCGAGTTATTCGATTAGTGTGTACAATTTTGGTGGACGAGCTATGTCGAACTGCGACGCGCTAATTCGTCGTGATCGGGACCTAGGACGTCGTGCGCTTTGGCCAAGCATCCCGGTGTTTTGAGAAGTCGTCGAACCCTACCTGGGGCTCAGAAAACTCGCGAGAGAGGACCCAGGTCCAGATTACCCGGAGACGAGCCTGGATGACCTCCCGGCTGTGATTTAGTCCCTCTTAAACTCCTCCCATGTAACCTGACGCACCTGTCGCGGGTTTATCGAGTCACCCTCCGCCGGCGAGACTCCTCGCTTACTTCGACTCCCTTGCCCGCCACAGGACGGGTTATGTTTCCCACTTTCATCGGCATTCTAGGTGAGTTTTTTACTTTATTGAGCTTTTCACTTGCTTCCCTTAATCGCATTTTTTCCACGTTCAAAATACTCGTTTTTTATATTTCATTCGTTGTTGTTATTTTTATCAAGTCGTACAATTAATAGAATGACCATTATCTTCTTTTTTTTTCTAAACAACTATTGAGCTATTTATATTTATCTTCACGACTTTATAAGTACTCCGCAAGTTTTATAATGCAATTTTTTGTTTCAATTGAGGCTCAGGTTAGACGATCAACGATTTTGAAGGCATGGTTTATGAGATAAACAATATTTATAATTGTAAGATTTTCTAAGATTTCCTGCAAGAGGCTGAAATTAGTCATAATTTTATAGTTACCACCAATTAGAAACTGCTTAAACTTACTAATAGAATTATAAATATTTTTCTCTACCGAAATAATTTTTTAATGAGGCCGTCTCTAGGTTCATTGAAATTCGGTGAGCTTCGATTAAATATTTTTGGTGCGCCCTAGACACTTTGTCTTAATAAAGGTGGCGATGAAGTCATGACTAGTTTCAAATTTGTCATTCTGATACGAGGGGTACATAACTTCGAATTTCGGAGCGCATCGATTAAACGTGATTACGATTGCCGGTCATTACAAGTGAATTCATCCGGTTCAAAGTTAAAATTTTTGAATAAGTTTAAAGCATCTAAATTTCAAGAAATCGAAAATGTTTACCTTTAACTATTTTAAAAGGATATGGGCCTTAACAATTTAATAATTTTACGTTGATATTTTAAACAATTTTATTATGAAAGCGTGGAATTGATATTGGAAAATAAATTTATTTTTTGGGCAAGGTTGGATTTTGAATAAAAAATTGACTTTATTTTGTAATCACCTTCTAGTTTGAAAAAAATCATAAAATATAATTTTCCAAAAGTCCTACATTTTATGCAACTTTTATTTTGAATTACTTACCTATTGTATCGATTTCCATTTTTTTTTTTTTCGTTTGAAGGTAGAAAAAGACACTCAGTCAAATTGAAACCAATTCTAATAGAAAAGCTCATTGCATGCCTAATTGAACGCACTTTCAATATTTTAACAGCCAAAAATTATTGGATTTCAAAGAACGTCATTAAATTGTTATTCAACTTGACAACACTGGGAAAAAGTGAGAAACTTCGAAATAGTTTTGATTGTAGCTTCGTGATTTTTTCCGTGATAAAATGAATAATTTATGCTTATAAAGGGTGTTATTTTAGTTATTATATACCTAATTACATATGCACCTATTAAACAAAATATTAGATTTCTCGTTAATCTAATTCGTCTTAGCTTTGTTTACAAATAAACTGGGAGTGTTTAACACAAAATTTATTTCAATTTTTAGATGGAATAATATCTAAATATAAATTTCCGTGGCGAATAACTGTTCCGTTTATTTGAACTAAATTTAATTAATTCGAGTATAATGATAAAAAATTTCAAATTGAATGACTTGAAACAAATAATTTCACAGTTATAGTGTTAAAAATTCAAAATTTAATAATTGCAAGCTTTAAAAAAGTTAAGAATTTTTAAAATGTTTAGAGTTTGAAATTATGTAGGATTCAGAATTGAAGAATTTCATTTTGAGGCTCTAACCACTTCGAATTGTCTTGAACGCTTCTCAAATTAAAGTATTTTCAGCGGTATTCAGTTATTTATGTGTACCGATTACAAAAGTTATTCATCCCTCGTTCATAGTTAAGAATTTAATGATCGATATTGGATGGGCATTTTTTAATTTATCCTAATTATTGTACAGCCTCTATGATTGGATTTTTATATTTCTCTGAGAAAATGTCGAATAGAAGCATAAGAAAAAAATCCTGGAATGAAAGAAATCATTGATAATACATGTTTATAGAAAATAATGGTTTTCAATTCATGAAGTGACGTAACATTTTTTAGACCACGTCAAATATTTTAAAATCAGTGGGCATTGAAAAAAAATGTTTGAAAAATCCTACTAACTTGATCTTCATTTTTTGTAAAATAAGCTTTTAGAAACCGCAGCTCTAAACTCCAATTTCATAATGTAAATAATAAACGCTTTTTTAAGTGAAAGCTTTACAGACCACA
Source organism: Andricus grossulariae (assembly GCA_011634705.1). Lineage (NCBI taxonomy): Eukaryota > Metazoa > Arthropoda > Insecta > Hymenoptera > Cynipidae > Andricus > Andricus grossulariae. The sequence continues at coordinate 277,175,859 of JAABKJ010007545.1, forward strand.
AAGTTGGAATAAAATATCTGTGAAAAAATTACAGTTTTACTTATTTCAAATTGATTCCTTTTAATACTTATAAATGAAAGATGATTTAAAAAAATTGATACTAATTCGATAATTGAATTTTCTGACCGTTAATAAAACAATAGTTACAAAGGACAAGTATTTAATGCGTTTTAAATATAAATATTTTAAAGTATAATAGTAATATTAATAGTAATAATCAGCATTTTTCATCTGAACATCAAATAACAATTAATTGACAATTAAAAAAAACGTGTATCAGATTCTTACAAGTCATCAATGTTTGTAAGATATTTCCTCTATTTACAGATAGATTTTAATTAAATCAAATGATCCGAAAATTTTGCTTTCCAACAGAACTGATATTTTTTACTTGGGGAAAATATTTTGTAATTCTTTATCAGATAATAAAAAAAGGCTTGAATCGGAATATTCATTTCAAATCACTTAGAAAAATGGTTATTGTAATTATTTCAAATTAACTGAAGTTAAATTTAAGATGACATGGTGACAATGTACAAAATATTCACCGAAATATTTATTTTTATATTGTAATGTTCTAGTAAGTAAGTTCGAAGGTTTATTATAATTTTTGTAAATCTATAATGCAATTTATAAAAGCGACAATAAAAATCATAAATAATCGAGACAGCTGCGGAATGATTAAAGTTTAATGTTTGATTACAAAAATACGGGTTTTCTTTAAATGCAAATTTTAATTTAAAGGATTGCCCGGCAGAACCATGTAAGTGCAACAAAAAAAGTTTCAGACCAAAAAAAGCGTTTTAAAAATTTGAATTTTTTAAAAAAGAAAAAAATGGGAAAGTAGTTTCGTGAGTTTATGAATAAACATTAAAGTGCCATGAAGAAAATTTGATTTTTTAAATTGATTTTTTACACTCTAATTAACATAAAATGTGTCAGTGAAACACTAGAAACACATTACGAGGCAAATGAAGCTCGGAAGTGAAATTTTAATTTGATAATATTGTTAATATGAAATAAAATTGGATTTTTCACACAATTTTTTCAATTTTTCAAAACATTATTTTGTTGTAAAGTCATTGGAAAAGTAATATCGCAAAAACTAATATATGCTTTAGAAAAAAAATATTTTTAAATTATTTGAAATACTTTTGCCCAAACAATTTCTTTAAAATACGAGGTATGGAAAAACTAATAGCGCCATTTGATTCAGCTAAAAAGATTACATACTAGGGTGGTCCAAAAATGCATTGCACATTTTTTTCACCCAAGAGGGCAAGCTATCCCCCCCCCCAAAGTTTCCATTTTCGAAGAATAAAAATCCTTAATTTTTTAAAAATTGAAATTCGAATATTAACACGTGCCACCGGGCACGTGTTAATTCCCCCATGTTAATTTCCCCATTAACATGGGGAAATTTTGGATTTTCGAAAAATTGAACTCATACTTCAGGGTTTGATCGAAACGTGCCCACTTTTTTAAGAATTGAAGAGGAGTACCTATGAAATAAAACCTTACTAATAACTTTTATTTTTAACCCGCCCTTCCCCCCATCGCCCCAAATATGACCCAAAAATAAAAAACTACATTTTTAAGTATTATTGTTACTTTTTAGAAATTTCCTTCGTATTTGTCAAACAAATAATTACTAATAGACAATTTGAATATTTTCCGTGACTCTTTAAACAATTTTTAATTGTCTTAAGCAAATGTAGCTTATTTAAACAATTATTTATTCCCAAAAAATGTAAAAAAATAATCGTATTTTCTGATTGAAATGTAATGGTTTGTCATTGTTTAGAGAAGTGATTTAAAAAAAAAAAAATTATTCAATTATTTAAACAATTACTTATTGTTTATTCTCAAAATTTCTAAAAATGGACCCAGAGATGTCCAGTTTTTTCTCAAATTGGTATCCTATGCTACTTTTTTTTGAATAATTATATAATTTTGATGCATATCTCTTAATGTTCAATAAATTTCTAGTTGTTTAAACAATTTTGATTTGCTTAAGCAGTTTTTTTCGATAACTTTAAAAAAATAAAATAAAATAAATATAATTATTTTTCTGACTGCATAGTGTATAGAAAGAATATATAACCCATTTTTTAATTGTTTAAAGAAATATAATTTGTTTAAACAATTATTTTTCCAAACATATTTTTTAAATTGTATTTTCTGAATATAAATACACTTTTATAATTTAAATTTTATTATGACTTTTATGATTTATTTAATAATGCGCCAAGCGATTGAAAATATTGGAACCATTTTCGTATACTTACCTAGAAAAACATTATTAACAATTTTTCATAACAAAACAAAAAAAATCAAACTACTATACCGTTTAGAGTATACTTTGAGAAATAATTCCTTCAAGTTTGAAGTAAAAACCTTTAACATGCTGTGAATTAGAGCGAGTTGATGTGAGAAAAGACGGAATATTTTCAGTTTTCAAAATTCGTGTTTTTTGCAATTATTTCAAGAATCAACAGAGCTACCACTTTTTTAAGAAGAAAAAAAGATGCGCATTTAAATTTCGAATAAGAATATATGTTTCCAAATTAAAATTTGTAAATGTTTTCAAAAATGCCAAGAGGCCATCCCGCCACTAGTTATCAGACTTTATATGCCCTTCTACGATCCGGCGGTTCAATTGCCAAAATTTCTTGTGGAAATTTTTTTACCCAATAGTGCAAAAAAATCAAAATATTAATTTAATTACACTGCTTTGATTTCCTATAACGACTTAATTGTTTGCACACACTGAGAACAGAAATTTTTCAATCGAAAACAAAAATATTTAATAACATTTTTCACGTATGAAACCACAACCATGTGTCTTGCCGTTTTGAGCTGAAAATTTGTTCTTCCTCAAATTTTTAATAATTCTTCCTTATTTTGAATTGAAGCTTACTCGTAGCAACCCTAGGATATATTACAACCAATTTGTTTCGATATATAAATTGAAATTCTTAGCTGAAAAATTAAATTTATACTTGAATAAAATTTTTTACGAATTGAAGAAAAACTTTGCATCCTATCAAAACATGGTAAAAACTCTTTTTTTTCTGCTCATTCGGTATGATAATGTGAAAAATGATTGTTGATCCAACGTTATTTCCACCAAGAATCTCATGCGTTATCTATAAGGTCATAGACATATGTCCTCCGACTGGGATGAATTTGCTTATGTGTATATCTAAGACACGATTTGGTAGAATATTCATTAGTTATCTCTACTAGAAAATGAGACTCTCTGCCGGTTCTCTATTCATCACTTTAGCTGTTTCCCTTAATTCTATTGGTAAGGATAAAATAATATAATATCATGTCTATAATTTTAGGTACCGTCAAACCGGGGAATTTCAGACAGGTGGGGCAAATTAGGACATTCTTAAATTGATAGTTTAAATTACCTAAGGGGGTTTCAACCAGAATCTAGTACCAGTTAAGGCATTATTGAGGCTCCAACTGGTTCTAGATTCTGGTTAAAACGCCCTTAAGTAATTTACACTATCAATTTGAGAATATCCGAATTAACCCCACATGTCCGAAATTACCCCGTTTGCCGGTACATTTGTAATAGCAGGTCCAATAGGCACGCTTCCACATTTTTAGTTATAATTCGAGAACCATTAAAGATCAAATTATATTCGATTCGATTTGTTAAAAATAAAAATAGATTTTTTCGAAATCGTCCCAGGCAAAGAAACATATTCATTTAAAAAATGTTACAGAAATGGAGAATGTAACAAAATATAAAAATTCAAAAAAGGATCGCGATTGGGTAACATTTTCAACTTTATCAAAGCAATGAGAATATTGTGAAACTTGTAAATAAGCGACGTAACCTCCACCCATATACCGAGTTCACAAGTTATTGGTTAAAAATAGATAATTCAGAATTATTTACACTCTCAAGCTTTTTCAGGTCGCTTTATTCACGATAAGAATAATCTCTTGAATATGTATGCTCTTACGCGAGCACCACGAAATTCGATAATATACAAAACGTTGTGTCGTTTGGCTAACTAATTCAGATTTAAAGAATGGGCGCTCAATACTCGATAGGCTGATATTTAAAAAAAATTCAATACAAATAAGACACGATTTATATACAAATGCATTTTGCAGCATCTATAAACAAAAATATGAAATTTTTGAAAATTATTAATTTTTTTTTTTTTGCTGAATTACACCATTTTCCGATTAGGAGATTAGGATAAATCTTTTTCCGGTGTTACCCGAAATCAGATGCAACTATTTGACAAAAGAAACTTCGACACCCTTAAGCTTAGTGGAAAGTTAGAATTGTTGTAATTTGTTTACAACTACTGCTAACTTAATTTGTGATTGTCATCGTGGAGCAATATGTCCTTGTTCTTTCAAGTACAGAATAAAGAAATGTATTCATTGTCGTTAATTCCACTAGTCTACAAATTAAACAAAAATTTGTACATTCAGTGACGTTATATTTTTCCCATGCATGTTGTTTTATGGATTGGTTTTCGAAAATTTGTATGTATATTTTCGTCTAAAACAATGACTTAGCAAATTGATCAAGGAAATTGGGACTAATATTCATTGCAACTTAACTTATTAGTTTTTATACTACAACATGGCCACCTACCCTATCAATGATAATCAAATAAATATTTGTTTATCATCTTATTAAATGAGGGTTTAATTGAAATAATGTTTGAAACCCTTAAAAGTTTTCGAAATTTTTAAAAATATCTTTAAATCTCCTATAAGCTTACGAAATCATATACGTTTCTGTGAAACCTCATAAAATCCCATTAAATAATTTCAAATGCTTTAAAAACCTTCTGAAATATATTTAGTTCGTCATAATCAACTGAAAACGTTTGAAAGAAAAATTCTCAACAATTTTGATAAAGTCCCTTGAAATCATTTGAAGTGCCTCATAAATTCCGTAGGATGATTAGAAATCACTTGAAATCCTGTGAAACTCCTCGAAATCTTTAAAAATAACCGGAAATATCGTGAAATCCCTTGAAATATTTTGAAATACCTCGACAATTCTTAATATCTTTCAAAGTGTGCTCGGGGTTTCCAAAACTTTTTCGAAATCCCTTTAAAATATTTCGAAAGTAACTTAAATCTTCGGAAGTTTTGTAATATTCCCTCAAATATGTTGAATCCCCGAACGTTTTTGAAAAAAAAAATCGATTAGTATTTTTATCAAATCGAATTTTCCAGTTTTTCTGGTAAACAAGTAAGGGATCGTCGATAAACTTCGTTTCCAATCTGAGGGGGGACTTGATTGAAATTTTAATTATTTTGTTGAAAATGTAAATATTCCATTTTTGTTAAAAATTTTGTTGTTGTTGACAATTCAACTATTTGCTTGATAATTCCAATACTTTCGTAGAAAATTCAACTATTTGGTTAAAAATAAAACCATTGATTTGAAAAATTAACTACTTGGCAGAAAATTGACTTTTTGTTGAAAACTCATAGTGACAGGTTTTCTTATTTTTTGAAAAATCAGCATTTTGGTTGAGGATTCAACTATTTTGTTGAAAATTCGTGTTTTCTAGTTGAATGCAACCGGTTGAAAATTCTTTTTTTTTATTGAAAATTAGTTTTTCAGACTAAGGGTAACTACACAATTCTTAGTTAAAAAGTTGCATTTTTTAGTTGAAAATTCGTGCTTTTGGATTGTACATTCATACATTCAAACACGAGTAACGAAGTAGTCGTTGTTTCATTTTGGGTAATTCCAGCAGCGCTGTTGTCTAAGCAAATACGGATTTTTCTTTTGTTGCTATACTCCTTTGCCTTATGACCACCGCCGCATAGGTTAGCCTTGATCGCAAGATCGCTGTGTAGATCCACATAAGTGGCTTCGTCTTCAAGCCCCAGCTTTTCCCTGTGTCATAAGGTTTCTATTAGCTTTCTGCCCTTCTTTTCAAGATGCTCATTCCATGAGAGCTTCTTATCTGGGATGACTCCTGGATATTCAGCTCGTTCTTTGATTTCCAGTTGTTGTCTTCCCAATTTCAGTGTACTCGTGGTTTCACACTTATACCATCTGGTGAGTACAACTACGTCTGTCTTACTTGATTTGGCCGATAATCCAGACTTCCTGCACCAAGAATCCACTATCACCAGAGCTTGCTGCATTACTCCGAAGAGCGCATCCAGATGCTGGCCGCGAACGATAATCAGTATATCGTCTGAAAGTAGGGGCGATGAAACGCCTCCCTGTCGACATCCAGAGTCAACGGTTCCAACTAGCTGGTTCAAGTTCCACCTTTCTCCGTTGTTGGGTTCCTGTTGGCCAACATGTGGCAAGTCCATTCCACGACAGCAATAGGCACACCTTGTGCAATCATGGCCGCCCTGATCACCTCTCTGGAGGTATAATTGAAGGCTCCTTCGATATCCATAAAGGTTCCAATCGCGAGACCTTTCTGCTTTAGTTGTCCATCGATTAGTTTTAGTGCTCCGCTTGTGGTCGTCTCGGTCGAATGACCAGCCCTATAGCCGTATTGTTCCTTGTGAAGTGGCCTACTTGATGAGACCTTGTCGCGGATATTTCTATCCACAAGCCTTTTCACTGTTTCAGGTAGGAGAGATGTAAGGCAAGGGGATCACCCATGCGTCAAGGGCTCTTACGGTCTCAACCCAGGAAATAATAATAGGAAATTCGTAATCAGCGACCCCCAAAACCCTTTATTGCATACCCAACTCGAACTTTTATGACATAAAACGACTTGTACACTTTTCAGCGGCCATCGTGCAAATATTGCCCAGAGGTATGTGCAAGCGAAAAAGGTTTGATGAGTAATGTTATTTATTATAAACAAATTCTAATATAATATGTGACCGTCCGCGAAGACAGGAACCGAATGAGGAAAAAATCGATTTTTAGTTTTTTACACTTATATATAGTTTCTTGTTTGGTCTTTCTCATTAAAAAAAAATTATTTCTATATCTGAAAAATTTGAATTGTTATACAGCTGTAGAGTAAGGCCCTCTTATAGAGTTCTTGTGTTGGACTGCCTTTTCTATCGCTCCTCCTGTAAGAAGAAGCTACCGCGCATTAGGTCCCTTTCTTCGCGGACGGTTACATATAGTGAACATTATCGATTGTTCTTTATTTAAAGTGATATTTTGGCACATAGTCCAATCGCCACTAACACTTCTATATGCACTAAGAGGTCCCTTGAGATACCTTTTATTTAAAAGGTCGCTCGTGAGGACCCTTAATATGCATGATTAAATTATAGATTATTCATCCATTATAATTTTAAGATTGTAAAAATTCTTATTCTTAACTTTTTTCAAACAAACGAAATACAATATTTTTTCAAATGGAAACAGTCTACGTCACATTAAAAATTTCTCAGCATAGCTTTCTTATAAAAAATATACTTCTTCAGATATTGAAGTTGATACTTATTCCCCTTGTGTCTGATTAAGCAATTCGATTTGTTCGAAAAAATGTTAATAATCTCTGGTACAAAATGAAACTATTTACTCTGGTGACTTTTGTTTTGTACGGCGGCCATTGGTAATTTACAATCTGATAGCAACATATTCGTCATAAATCGTCGCTCCCCTACAAGCCACGATATTCAAGTTATCAAAAAATATGCCGTCGCAAAGATAAGCGATTTTTTAAAACCAGGTAACTAACTGCCTATTGCGCTAAAACTTATTAATATTACGTTGGGCGTGAAAAGTACACATCAAGCTCATTGTTATCTGATGGTGAATATATTATAAAATGTTTATAAGTATACACAACTTTGTCATAAAACATAGAAAAATAATTTATTTTCTCTTATTATTGTTCTGTATGACGACCTGATGTCTACCAAAGACATCTATTTAAGTAATATAACCATATATGGTTATGTGACTTGAGCATGAACTGTCTGCCTGATTTGAAATGAATTGGGCCTAATAATAATATTGTATTAGATCACACTTACATGTAAAATTCAGATAAACCATGCAGTTGAAGAGTAGAATGGCGATGTTCATTTTTTAAATAACGATACAGAACTGAAGAATAATATTTTAAAAATTGCCTGAATACTGACTGGCGAATATTGAAAATATCTTCACTAATATACTAGCTGGTATCTGAAGACACAGCTTTATCTGCCATCTACAACAGTGTAGAAAGCCGTACACTGTTTATTAATATTTTTTTTCAATACTAATTTAACGTCGCATTTACAGCTCACTAATTAGCGATAATTTCAGACATGGCAATTTTTAATATCAGCTCAAGAAAGATTCAACAATAACACTTACTGAAGTTTGCTTTCAGGAGTGTTAGAAATTTGTTTCATACCTAGTCATAACTAATTTTTCAAATCCTCGAAGTTGTTGATAATGTTGGTCCCATTGATGTTTGGATCATCTAAATGCACTAAGGATTTATATTCTAACATTCACTTAATGTCACCCTATCAATTAAACGGTGCTGAATTTTCCTCGAGGAGTTTAATAACATTTTTGGTCATCCACTACTTACCACCCTTGTATTAATACCGATCTGAATTTACATTGAGAAATTTTTAAACTTTTTTGAATCCCCTTCTTAGAGAGGACGAATGAATTCAATAGTAAGCAAAGTATTTATAACCAGTGACATTGTATGTGAACAATGAACCTGATGGTGGTGTTCTAACATCCTAATGGAACAGCCATACGTAGAAAAATCCAAAAATTTCTGCAGTAGCCAATGTGGTTTGCCGCACTGATTTTGTTATTAACTCTGTGATCCTGAAGACGATGTTCTAATTTCCTCGCAAATCCACCTTCACAGCGACCCTGATCTGAATTTACTTTAAGGAATGTTAGAAAATGTCGTTTATCCTCTGCTGAGAAAAGTCAAAAAATTTCCAAAGTCTGAAAGCTTTTGGCTTCACTGATTTTTTTATCAATTCAATGGCATGGGAGATAATATTCTAACAACCTTAGAAAATCATTTTTGGAGTGAAACTGATCTGAATATACTTTAAGGGGTATGAGAATCAGTCGGGCCAAAGTCTTCCATAAGTGTGGAAATTTTTCAAACTTTCTTAGTGGAGAACAAACAAAAGTTTCTAAAACCCCTCAAAGTGAATTCAGATTGATGTCAAGACAAAGACAGTTTCCTATGGACTGATTTCTTATTAAGCCAATGAACCCAAGCTTTGGTTCATTGAGTTAATACAAAATCAGTGGGGCCAACAACTTTGTTTACGGCAGAAATTTATCGATCCTTCTAACAAAGGATGATTACCCATTTTAATAACATTATTTTGTAGATGAAGGCACGCACCGTGGTCCAAACCAGGAATTTAGTGTTCATAATCCGTTAAAGGATCAATTTTTTGACTGATTTTGAAGTGGGACAGACTTTAAAGTAATTTTTAAAATTTTTATCTCTGAATAATTTAACACTTTTCCTGAAAATAATCTTTTTTAACCCAATATAAGGTGATTAAGAAAGGCAAAACCTTTTACTACGACTTCATAGAAAAACTGCATAAAAACTTTAGAAAGTGTTGAGAAATTCGATTTTGAAATTTCTGTAAAACAAGTTTAAAAAAATGAAAAATAAGCATGAAGAATTTATCGAAAGTGACCTAGACCATGAAATTTGGATTTCCAGGTAAAATTGACATCAAAATGTATGGCGTAATTTAATTTAACGGAAACTAAACCAAATAATACAAATAAGTATAAAAACCTTCCCGTAGGTGATTGTGATCTGTCGCAAGCTACAAATCTTAAATAAAAATTTGTCAGATAATACCAACATTTTTATATAATTGAGATTTATAGATGTCACTTATATTCAATTGAAAATGATAATTATGTAGAAGAGGGTTCAATATTTTAGAGTCAAGGACAGTTAAAAATCGAAGTATCAACATCGATTCGAAATAACATTTAATATTGATAATTTTCTTTGCTCAACATTTTTTATAGATGTTGCATGACGCTCCATATTAATTTATCTGTATCCGCCTCACTCTGAGCTTATCAATTGGAAGCAAGACTTCAATCTAAATCAATCAGTTTGCAATAATTTTGATTGATTCGGATAGACGGGATTAATTGGGATTCATCTGAATTGAAATTTCGGATTGACTGAATTCATTAGGAAAGATTTGAATTGACCGGATATACTCAAATTGATAACTCTTTTTAGATTAATTGAGAATAAAAGTTCGGATTGATTTTTATTGGGCCTCGGATTGATTCGGAAAATCGCTGGAAAACCATTCGTCTTTTTTTACTTCTTCGAAATCTTTTGAATTCCCCTAAATTCTTTAAATCATTTGAATTCCTGGAATTCGTCTGAATTCCCTAAATTTTTTGAATTTTTTTTGAAATTCTTGGAATTTCCTGAATTCGAGGAATTCCCTCAATTATCCTAATACCTTATTTTTATATAACTCACTGAATTCATGTGTTTTCAAACTACGTAAAAATTCAAACTCAGCGTAGTGTTCAGATAGGAATTTTGTAAATAGCACTCGAGAGTATAAGTGCCTCGTTGACACGTTGCATGTTCAGTGACCATGCAACCATTGGTCACCTTTGGGACAACCCGAAACTTCCTTGGAATCGTTTTAAACAACCTAAAATATTCCTAATCCTTCGAAATCTTTTGAAATCTCTTGACATTTTTGAAGTTCCTGAAAATTCCTTGTAATCTTTCAAAGTACGCTGATAATATTCCTTTAAATATTTAAACTTCTATGAAATTCTTTGATATCCTAGAAAATTCATTTAAATATCTTATTGAGAGCCTTTAAAATCATGTAAAATCCTTTTAAATGCATTAAAAATTCTTTGAAACATTTGTAAATCCTCTGAAATTCATAGGAATCTTTTAAAATATCTTACCTTAGCCCGAGAAACTTAAAAAATGTTGAATGGTTTTTAGCGTAGTGGTAAAAATTCGGAAATTGAGAAAATTTCTTGTGGAAATTTTGTTGACGAATGGTGAAAAAAAATTAATGTAATAATTGAATTATATCGCTTTGATTTCCTGTGTGTCGACATAAGAAACGATAAAATTTGACCCTTCAAAACGGCTAATAAAAAAGAAACATTGGCCTAAAGTAATACATTCTCAAAATTATACTCGTTTTTCAGGCTAAATTGTTTGCATGTACTGAGAAAGGAAATTTGTTAATTTTTTCTTCCTTAAATTTGTTATATTTCTTCCTTATTTTGAATTTAAGTTTACTCGTAGGAACCTTAAGATATATTACAACCAATTGATTTGGATATTTAAATTTAAATTCTTTAATGAAAAGTTAAAATTTTATTTGAATAAAATTTCTCACGATTTAAAGAAAAGCTTTGCATCCTATCAGAACGTGGTAAAAACTCTTTTTTTCTTTTGCTCATTCAGTAGGATAATGTGAAAAATGATTGTTGATCCAACGTTATTTCCACCAAGAATCTTATGCGTTATCTATAAGGTGTTCCACAGACACATTTCCTCCGACTGGGATGAATTTGCTCAAGTGTATATATAAGACGATTTTGTAGAATATTCATTCGTTGTCTCTACTGCAAAATGAGACTCTCTGCCGGTTCTCTATTCACCACTTTAGCCGTTTTTCTTAATTCTATTGGTGAATATAAAATAATATTATATCGTGTCTATAATTTTAGGTATCATCAAACCGGGGAATGTCGGACATGTGGGGTAAATTCGGAAATTCCTATGATGATAGTTTAAATCTATAAAGTTTAAAGAATCAAGTACCAGTTAAGACTTTATTGAGGCTCCAACTGGTTCTAGATTCTGGTTAAAGCGCCCTTAAGTAATTTAAACTATCAATTTGGGAATATCCGAATTTACCTCACTTGTCCGAAATTACCCCGCTTGACGGTACATTTGCAATAGAAGCTCCATTAGGCACGCTTCCACAAATTTACTTATAATTCGAGAACCATTAAATATCTTATTACGTTCTTGGTTCCATTCTAAAAAGGCGATTTCAGACTTCAATTTAGTGAAGTTTTAATTTTCATTTACTTTCCTGAACCATGCAGAGAGTGAAAATGGTTGAGAATCCAACTTTATCTATTCCAATCTTTCCTATTGTATAATACTCTGAAAAAGAAATTTTTACATTCTAAAAACGAAAAATCAAGTTTAAAGAAAAAAACAAAGTTTGATTAAAATATAGTAAAGGGGAATTTTTGAGAAATTTTCCCAAAATACTGCAGCTTAAGCAGTAAAAGAAAACTGGAAGATTCGATTTGTTAAAAATAAAAATAGATTTTTTCGAAATCGTCCCAGGCAAAGAAACATATTCATTTAAAAAATTTTATAGAAATGGAGAATGTAACAAAATATAAAAATTCAAAAAAGGATCGCGATTGGGTAAAATTTTCAACTTTATCGAAGCGATAAGAATATTGTGAAACTAGTAAATAAGCGACGTCATCTCCACCCATATACCGTGTTCACAAGTTATTGGTTGAAAATAGATAAATCAGAATTATTTACACTCTCAAGCTTTTTCACGTCGCTTCATTCACGATAAGAATAATCTCTTGAAAATGAATGCCCTTACAGAAACACCACACGAAGTTCGATAATATACAAAACGATGTGTCGTTTGGCTAACTAATTCAGATTTAAAGAATGGGCGCTCGATACGCGATAGGCTAAAATGAACAAAAATTCAATAGAAATAATATACGATTAATATACAAATGAATTTTGCAGCATTTATGAACAAACATAGAAAATTTTTGAAAATCATTAATTTTTTTTGCCGAATTACACCATTTGCCGATAAGGAGATTAGGATGAATCTTTTTCCGGTGTTGCCTGACATTATATGCAACTATTTAACAAACAAAAATTTGACAACCTTGAGTTTAATGAAAAGTTAGAATTGTTTTAATTTGTCTACAACTACTGCTAAGTTAATTTGTGATTGTCATGTTGGTGCAATATTTCCTTGTTCTTTCAAGTACAGAATAAACAAATGTATTCATTGTCGTTAATTCCACTAGTCTGCAAATCAAGGAAAATGGCACTAATATTCATTGCAACTTTTGCAACTTAACTTATCAGTTTTTATACTACGACATGGCCACCTACCCTATCAATGATAATCAAATAAATATTTGTTTATCGTCTTATTAAATGAGGGTTTGATTGAAATAAGGTTTGAAACCTTTAAAACTTTTCGAAATTTTTTAAAATATCTTTAAATCTCCTAGAAGCTTATGAAATCCTATACATTTCTCTGAAACCTCATAAAATCCCATGAAATAATTTCAAATGCTTTAAAAACCTCCTGAAAAATGTTTAGTTCGTCATAATCAACTGAAAATGTTTGAAAGGGAAATTCTCAACAATTTTGATAAAGTCCCTGGAAATCATTTGAAGTGCCTCATAAATTCCTTAGGATGTTTAGAAATCACTTGAAATCCTGCGAACCTCCTCGAAATCTTTAAAAATAACCGGTAATATCGTGAAATCTCTTGAAATATTTTGAAATACTTCAAAAATTCTTGAAATGTTTTAAAATATGCTGGAGGTTTCCAACAAATTTTTGAAATCCCTTTAAAATCTTTGGAAAGTAATTCAAATCCTTAGAAGTTTTGTAATATTCCCTCAAATATTTTGAATCCCGGAACGTTTTCGAAAAAAAATCTATTTATATTTTTGTCAAATCGAATTTTCCAGTTTTTCTGGCAAACAAATAAGGGATCGTCGATAAACTTCGTTTCCAATTTGGGGGGGATTTGATTGAAAATTTAATTATTTTGTTGAAAATACAACTATTCTATAAAAACTCATCTTTTCTGTTCGAAAATTCAACAACATTGTTTCTTTCTGCAAGTTGGTTCAATGCATTTTTGCATTCCCAAACCAGTTCTGATGTTATGTCTGGGTCCCCTATTGCAGTAAGTGTCGCTTGGCTGTCGGAACAGATCGTAATCTGTCTGCCAGCAGCGTTGCCTTCTATCAGTGTTTCAGCACAGCGAAGGACAGCCAGGACCTCCGTCTGAAAGACAGCAGCATGTCGACCAAGTGGTATCCCTGTCCCTTTCCCTTTCTTGCTGTCATAAATTCCTGCTCCTGACCCTTCCTCACCCCTGCAGCCATCTGTATACCAGATTTCCCCTTGCAGGAGCGGGTTACCAATTGCTCTCCACAGATCCCTGCTTGAGATACAGACGCGGAAAGCTTTGGCAAAGTTGAAGCGTTTTGTTATTTTATCTTGACTCATCTGTAGAATCGGCAATGCACTGATATCACTCGGGAGCCTAGTGTGCCTAGACCCCGAGTACATCTAAGTGCTCTCCTCATGCGGCCCATCGCGTGTGCCGCTCTAGCGGTTATCGCAACATATAGGGGTTCTTCACAGAGCATGAATCCTATCGCCCGTGGCCACCAGACCACGGCCGCATGTAGGAGCCTGGATTCTAGGACAGCAGAGTAGAGCCATGCGAGCATTTTAGGCCCTAGTCCCCACGTCAAACCAAAGGCTCTCCTACACATCCAAAAAGTCATGACAAACTTCCTGCATTGGGTCTCCAGGTGCTTTGCCCAGTTCAGCTAATTGGGTCAAGATTTCGAAAGATTTGGAAAGAAGGCGATAAATTCTACCACAACCTAAAAAACATTTCATATTGCTGCCTTTTCGATAATGTATTCAAATTAATTCTTGTATTATTTCTCACGCTTTCATCAACCGTTCTGTAGTTTGAGGTTATGAAAGCGTTGAGAGTCCTTGAGGCGATATAAAGGCAAATTAACCAAATTTGTCCACCCGCTCACACGAATTGAGGTATCGAGTTGAATATTTTGGAAGCTTAATAAAAAGCAATAAGGAACGTTTGTCTGATCTTAAATTGGGTAAAATACAAAAAATGAAACCAAATTTTTTCTTGAAGAAAACCTGTTTTTGTCATTATAAAAACTTACGACTATATAAACTGTACTTGCAGCTGTTCAGTTAGTATTCCAAATTTCCAACTCAATATCTGATTTCGTTGGAACAAAAGTGTAGTGAAAACAATGTAGCGATAAATTTGTAGGTTAACCTTACAAGGTCGTAAGTATCTTTCAGCATGATGATGTACAAATGCCGATTGTGCACCTACAATACCCACATTTTGAAAGATCATCTGGATCACCACAAATACCACAGAAATTTAAGTGGTGACTTTCACTGTGGTTATGATTGATGCACAGAATTTGTTCGTACTTCTCCATCCCTAC
Source organism: Andricus grossulariae (assembly GCA_011634705.1). Taxonomy (NCBI): domain Eukaryota; kingdom Metazoa; phylum Arthropoda; class Insecta; order Hymenoptera; family Cynipidae; genus Andricus; species Andricus grossulariae. The sequence continues at coordinate 277,191,113 of JAABKJ010007545.1, forward strand.
GAATGCACCTCATCAAAATTCACAAAGTTAAAGTTAAAGAAAACAACATTTAATTTCAGCCTCAGATTACTATTAATAAATTCTCTAAGTTCCTTTGCGACGTCAAAACTTGTAAAAAAGAAGTAGATGATTATCAGATTTTACTTAAGCACCTGAAAGAACACATTTCTCAAGGCACATCCGTACAATGTGTTTTTCCTAAATGCAGCGCTAAAGGAAAGTACAGCACAGTTAATTCGTTCATGGGTCGTCTATCGAAGTATCACAGAATCATGGAGATGGAGATGGATATTTCGTCAAGTACTCCCCATACAACCGTAGACTGGGATATCGAAATGACTGAGGATGACTTCCACGACATAAATTTCTTACCTTAAGTCGTATGTATATTCGAGAGACTGCAGAATGATTTGCATATGCAAAATCTGGCTGAGTTGTTTCTTAAATTGGAAACGCAGTTTATGGTTCCTTCTAGAACAATACAATATCTTGTCCAAGAGTTACAGTACATGAAAAGACAAGGTGTAGATACCTAACAAAACGACTTGCAGCCGATTTTATTGGAAGAAAATATTCCACTACCCAAGATAGTCGAGATTAGCCAGAAAGTCATAAAAAATCAGCTCTTACTCAGTTACGATACTCTCAACACTGACTACAAACGAAAGAAGTTTTATAGGGAAAACTTTACTTATGTAAAACCAATACAAAAGTTTGTGTGAAAAGTAAATGGCAAGAATCAATATTTCCACTACGTTCCTATTATTGAAACAATAAAAGCATTGTATGTTTAAAGAGAAGTCACTGCATCCGATTTCATTAGTTTCTTGTGGTTCTAATGATGATATTTTAAGGGATTTTACAGGTGGTAGTGTTTATTGATTAAATGAGTTATTTCAAAGTAACCCGAGTCCTTAAAAATTATTGTATACCAAGACAGCTTCGAAGTTGTCAACCCCATAGTAGATCCAGCTGGAGGCAGATATAAAATGGTTTCAGTGTACCTTAGTCTGGGTAATCTTAGGGATTACATCCGCTCCCACATCAACTCCATTCAGCTCGTTGCTCTGTGTAGAGAAACATTTTTTGATCGGGGAAAAGTGTATGGCGCGATTGTGCAAGATATGAAAATAATTGAAACTAAAGGAATAGAAATTACACCTAACAAGCGGGGCCGAGGGACAGTAGTATTTGTTGCCGGAGACAACTTAGGCAATCATCAATTAGGTGGCTACGCAGAGAACTTCAGCATAGCGAAGTTTTTTTGTAGGTTTTGTTTAATTGGAAGGGGTAGCACCACTGACGAGCCGACATTAAACGAACATCATTGTGATGAACACGAAGCGGATGATGCAGTTTTCAACAATGAAGAGGAAGAAGTTCCATACATTAGCGAAGATAAACATTTAGCTGCAGACAACGCTGATGCAGAAGAAGGTATCGCAGACTTCATCTCCAGCGAGTCGTTTGATGACGATGAGTCGTCCAGTGAGATTTCAGATCAAGGAATGGTCGAAAATTCGTAGTCATGATATTTCAAAAGGTGTAGTTGCTGTAGGTGTTGCACTTTTTACCAAATACTTTGCTGAAAAGGGGTGGTTCAATTATTCGGATTTGAATGACAGAATTGAAAAATTCAAATATTCAGCGAGTGACATGAGGGATAAGCCAGTAAAATTAACAGATAAGTGCACAAAACTAACTGGGGTGCATGGCAAATCTGGACTTTCTTGAGATTGCATCCCCTTCTCATTGGAGATAAGATAACAGACACTGAAGACAAAGTATCGATTTGTCTTTTAAACTTGTCGAAATACACAAGTCACTGTTTTGTATCTGCAGCTGATCATCAACGAGTACTTACTCTCTAGGGCTGCACTATTTCCCAACCAGAATTTGCTACCAAAACATCATTTCCTTTCTCATTACCTCAAGCTGAGTTTAGAATTCGGGCTACTTTTAAGGGTTTGGACTGTTCGCTTTGAAAGTAAGCATACCTTCTTCAAAAGATTTATGCGAGTCCTCCGAAATTTTAAAAACGTGACGTTTTCTCTTGCCGGAAAACATGAATTATTTTAAAGCTTACTGCGCCAAGGAGCTGGCTTGCGTAAGTTAAAAAATGCGACTGATGAGAGACCTTTACAGGCGAATTTGTATTGTGATGGTATACACAGAACACGCCGACAAAAGGGTCTGTACCATGTTGTGGTTTTGAAACAAGAGCATTATCAGTTCAATGTTGAGATGGAAAGAATTTGCATTATATTATATGGCCGAGAAGAACAAATTTATTTTCTATTGGAAATATTGGAGACCACATTCAATCCAAAACTTCGTGTTCATGAACTTGGATCAGTCCTCCGCTTTAAATGCATTTTTGTGAAGTAACTCCTATCATCCGAGCCACTTCACGTTTACACTTTTTAATAGGCATGGTAAAATTTGAGAAACATCTTCAAAATGAGTAAGTATGTTTCTCGATAAGTGTGCGACTTTTTTTACAGTCGATAGCTAAGGTAGCAATCCTATCTGTAGCATCCAACGTAAAAGTCTTCTGAAAACTCCGATTCCTTTCCCTATTTCCTATATATTTGTTAGTGCACTTGTCCTCATCCTGCACAAATTCTTTTACTCGATGAAATACGTGCTGAGAAATATTTATTTCCTTCCGTTCGCATGCCGTACTTGCTTTCTTAATTATAACAGGAATTGCTCATAACTGTCTCATACAAGTATTAAGTTTTTTAAATGTTAAGAATGAAAAGTTTGAAATTTTGAATTTTTTTAATTTCCCTCAGAAGCAGCATGCCACTATTCACGGTAATGGGCGTAGACCGTACGAAGAAGGTTCTTGTATCTGGTGATACAATTGATCAAGTTGTTGCAGTAGCTAACCAGAAACTTGGGCTACATTATCAGGAGCATATAGTAAGATATTTAGTTTTTGTCTCCAATTTTCTTCCTATATTTTCATATTGACTGTCATATATTATTTTCATCGTTGAATTTTGTTTTCAAATTTTTCTGAATCAATTTTTCTTTCTATATTTTCAGATTGATTGTGATATAATATTCTTACAGTTGAATTTTGCTTTCAAATTACTCTGGAAGAAAATTTGTGCTCTCATAGATGAAGACGAACTCCTTTCGGCTTTGCCCATGCTAACGGAGATCATTATTCTCAGTACTGAGGAAGAGAATTGGCAGGAAGTTTACTTGCCCGTCAGCAGTGTCTATCATAGACAGTCATCTACCAGTAGTGGCGGTAAGTATTGTACCTTCAATTCAAATTTGAGAACATTTTAATATTCATGAAACAAGGTCTAGAAGGATGCCCGAGAACATTTTTAAAGGTAGTAGGAGAAATATTTTGTCTTATTTTCAGACAATTAATATCTTTATTTTTTATTTCTCTTAGCTTCGCTGACAAGTCAAACGTCGGTTACTGAAAGAAGAGCTCCCCTATCGTTTTCTTTGACCAAAGTGACCAATAAAATGATAGAACAATTTGATAGCGGAGAGACATTATCGTCCATAGAAAGCAGAGACCTACGAAAACTTCTTAGAAGTCATATAATTGAGAACCTAAAAGATTACACGAGAAAGACGGCGGGTGCTCTCGTAAAACTCTTCGCAGCCAAATATACGGAAGCTTTGAAAATCGTGGATGCCGATGAAGATAGATTGGTTGATGGGGTTCCAGAGAAAACCGGGAAAATGAGGCGGGAAATGGACCTATCCATGTGGAAGACAGAGCTTATGTCGAGTACGGTTGTGTGGCTTACGAGATAGCTTTTCCTGATGACGAGACACAGGAAAGTCAAGAAAACAAACGCTTGGAGCTGCTTCGGATAAAAAACGCTGCCAATGATTCCGACATGGTTGATAGAAGGAGGATTGCTGACGCTAAGGTAGCAGAGCTTATGGAAGCTACATATACGACGCAACGAAAGGATATCATTGACAGGAAGGGTCCAATCAAAGATATTCTTCGCATGTGGCCGCTTCTTGAAGATGTTCAATATTTTCTTTCCCACGCCTCTGTTTTGTTTGGAAGAGACATGACTATTCCAGCTACTTCCTATCTACTTCCTTGAGGATGAAAGGGAAATACTTCGTCTTGTTCCGGTAAGTACATCGTGAAAACAAACTCAATTTATTTTAACTATTATTTTGAGGGGTAAATAACACAACGTATTGCGATTTTTTTAGAGGATATATCGTCAATGGAGGAAGTACTGGTTGCGGGGAACAGAGATAGACCCGTTCTCCCAATTAGAGGTTATACTTTTTCACTCAAGCTTTATGTAATAAGTCAACTCAGTTATTTTTAATTTTTATACTTTTTATCAGATACTTATTATGTTATTTTATAGCAGGACAGTCCCTCTTTGACAAAAACGCAACGTGCCAGGTATTTGCAGAAGGCGACACAATAATGGAACCCAGGACATATTAGCATATTAGCCATTTTAATTTGAATAATTTGTTTTGTTAAAGATGTTGTTCAATGTTGAAAAATGATAATTATCTGATTAATATAAATGTAATATAAAATGATAAAATATTATTGTAGTGAAGGCCTTTTCCGAAAAAAATTAAAACATAAAATAATAAATTAGATGGTTTCTGATCTACTTCAGACACATGATAGGACCTGGTTGATGTTAGAGATACTTTATTAACATTACTCGATACTTCGAGAGTTCATACGCTCTCCTCATCAAAACAGTCAGTAAACATTTTTTGCAATCATTTCAGGGCCCCGTTCAAAAAAATATGTGAGTAAATCATAATTTAACTCTCTCTTTATCGATGTTCAGATTAGTTGCATTCTGCTCGAGTTTAATTATTTCTGAGGATTAGTAAGGTCATCATTGATGATTAGAGTAAACCTTCAATTATTAAACTGTAATAAACTAATAAAAATCAGTAGATTTTATGAGAGGAGTCAAAACTTGCATTTTGATACATTTCGAATCTAAAAATCGATAAAGAGAAACAGAGATTCTCTTACATATTTTTTAAAAAGGGACTCTGAAATGATGGCAAAAAATTTTGACTGACTGTTTTGATAAGGAGAACGTATGGGCTCTCAAAGCGTCGACTAATGCAGGGTGTCTACCCTACCTGGGAAACCTGGAAAACCTGGCATTGTCAGGGAATTTTTACATACCTGTAAAAAGCTGGCAATGTCAGGGAAGTCCTTTTGAAGTCAGGGAACTTTTTCAAGAGCTTGCTTCATTTCTTTTTTAATTGCTATTTACAATTGAATAGTAATGATGCTTCGTTTGTGAAAATAGCTTTATATTACTGTATTTACCTTTTCTATTTTTAGTTGAACATTGATCGTCTTCAGTCCAAAATTCAAGCTTCTGGTTTAAAATTCATGTGTTTTTTTGTTCAAACTTCCATCTTCTTGGTAGAACATTTATCTTTTTAGTTGAAAATTGATCTTTTTGCTTCAAAATTCAACAGTTTGTTTTCAAATTTTTCTTCTTTATTGACTGAAAAATCTTTCTTAATGAAAAATTTAACTCTTCTTGAGAAATCATCTTTTTGGTTAAATTCAACTATTTTATATCAAATATTTTAAATATCTTTTTTGGGTGATATATCAATGACTACATTTCTCGTTCAGAATTTATCTTTTTTGAACTGCTCACTTAATTACTGTGTTGAAAGTTGAACGCATACGTCGAAAATGATTTTTTTGTCGTCGCAGATTCAACATTTTAATTGAAAATTCATTTCTTTGGTCGAAAAATGAGCTATTTGGCGAAAATTCGTCTCTTTTTCGGCTTAAGATTAACTTGATTCAAACTGAAAATGTAACATTAATTTTTTCAACTAAAAGTTGCTCTATTCAATTTTGGATTGGAAAATTATTCTTTTTGGTTAAAAATTCATATTTCTTGTATAAAATTCAACTATTCCAGTTCAAGATTCATCATTTTACTTAAACATTCATCACTTTAATGGAAAATGTAACTATTTGTTTGAAAATGAATTTTTTGTATTGGAATTTATTTTTTTCAACTGAAAATGTTACTATTCGAATGTGATATCTCATAATTTTAGTTAAAAAGTCATCACTTTGGTTGAAAATTTGTTTTTTTCTTACGGAAAATTTATTTTTTTACCTAAAAATTTAACTATTCCATTTTTTGAGAATTTAATTACTTGGTTGACAGTTAAAACTCTTTTGTTGAAAATTATTACTTTTCAGTTAAACTATCGTCATTTTAATTGAAAATTCGTCTCTTTGGTTGAACAATGACTTATTTTTTTGAAAACTCTTTTCTTCTGTGACCGAGAATTACTTTATTCGTTAAACTGAAAATGACACTATTCCAGCTGGGTATTCCATAATTTTAATTAAAAATGCATCTCTTTTGTCGAACATTAATTTTTTAACTAAAAATTCAACTATTCAATTTTTTTGTCCAAAAATCATCTTTTTGAATCAAAAATTCATCTTTTTTGGTACAAATTAATCTTCTGGGTTGGAAATTCATATTTCTGCTTGTAAATTCAATTATTCTAGTTGAAGATTCATAATTTTAATTGAAAATGAATCTTTTTAGTTTGAAATTAAACTATTCCATTTGAAGATTCATCATTTTTATTGAATATTCATAATTTTAGTAAAAAAATCATTTCTTTGGTTGAATATTACTTTTTTTCAACTGTAAAGTTAAATATTTATTTTTTGGTTGAAAATTAATCTTTTTGGTTCGAAATAAGATTTTTGGTTGAAAACTTAGCTATTTCACTTGAAGATTCATCATTTTATTTGAAAATTTATCTTCTTGGATCAAAATTAATTTTCTTAAATGTAAATTCAACTGTTCCATTTCGGGTTGAAAATTGTTTTTTCTTAGTTAAAAAACTCAACTACTTGGTTGAAAAAAATCGTATTTTTCGTCATCTATTTGAGTTCAAAATTCATCATTTTATATGAAAATTCATCATTCTCGAGTGAATTTTTTGGGGGTGGGGAGGGGGTTGATTTTTCTTCATCTACAAATTGAACTATTTCATTTTTGGTACAAAAATGATCTTTTTCAGTTCAAAATTGAACTATTTCATGTAAAATTGATATTTTTTAGTTAAAAATGTAACTATTTTGGTGCTGTAAGAAATTATATCTGCAAAAAATTTGATATACCTGGAAGAAACCTGGAATTGTCAGGGAAATTTTTTTTTCAGGATTTGAGTAGACACCCTGTAATGTTAATAAAGGATCTCCAACATCAACCAGGTCCTTTTATTTGACAGATGTAGGTCAGAAAAAATCTAATTTATTATTTTGTATGGTATAATTTGCAAAAGTAATAATTCCTGTTTTTTTTTTTATTTTTGCAGGTTATTCCAAAAAATCAGCCCTGAGGGGGGCCACAAGAGAGGGAGGAATAAGGGGAAC